>CAUYQV010006129.1:0-11085 GCA_963574575.1 Galagoides demidoff
TAATCCCAGCCAGAGAGCAGCTTGCTTGTTCTGTCTCACAGCCAGACTAGGTGCCTTCTGGCTTTTCCTTGACCCTTGGTAAGATTAGCTTCCCCTATTTTAACTCTGTGGCTTGCTCAGGAGTCTTAACTGTCCCATAGACTACTGCTGACAGTCAGGGACATTTTTGCAATGAGGAAAGCCAAACTCCCCTACCAATGTGCTGTGGTCAGGCCTCTGGAATCCTATCCTCATCCTGCTGTAGCAGACACTGTTGAAACCACCCCCATCTCCTCCGACGCCCTTACTGGTTCTGTGGACCCACTCCTCAGTTTCTGTAGTATTGGCTCCTAGTAGCGTGTGCCTTCCAGACAGCTTCACCACTGAGAGCCTAAAATTTTGTGACTTGACATGCTCCCAGGGTAAGCTTTAGCCCATGACTGAGTGTTGCAGGAGGGTTAAAGCTCAGCTTCTTCTAAGAATATAGGGAGGGGGGTGGTGATTGGAGGGATCACCTCTATGGTTTGTCTTACAAGGATACAACTGAATCTTTCTAAAAGTAGAGTATAAACGTCTTAACACAATAACTAAGAAAATTGACATGAAGTCTATGTTAACCAGTTTGATAAAAATATTTCAAATTGTATATGAAAACACCACACTGTACACCATGATTGCATTAATGTACACAGCTATTATTTAATAATAAATAAATAAAAGGACTTTGTAGTTTGGTGAAAGACACAGGCTTTGTAGCTGCACAGACCTAGGTTTGGGTCCTAATGTGGTAGCCTCAGGCTAGGCACTTAATCACTCTAAGCCTCAGTTTTCTCATCCCTGTCCCATGTATCACTGTGAAGAGTGAATATCTGCAAAGTACAAATGCTGGGTCAGCGTCACCTACTACTCCGTTCCTACAATTTGGAGGTGACAGGAGGTTCTGTGCTCACAGAAGACAGAGCTGAAAGATCGCCTGGCTGGATATCTAGAATCTGTATGAACAGTCTTTGGCTAAGCAGATCACCACCAGCCCTAGAGATGCTTAGAACTTCAGAGCTCTACCCCGAGCAGCGTCTTCCCTCCTCTCAGCTGCAGAGAAGCAGAAACCCAACCCAGTTCCACATCCCGCAAAGGAGAAGCTACAAGTGTGAACTAACAGAACTGCAGGCCATGAGATAAGTAGGCCAGTCCCAGACTCCTGCAGCCAGAACAGCAGGGAAAAGGAGGCACACGGTCAAAGGGACCTAATGAGGAAACGGTCGGGTCTGGCAATACTGGGGCAAAGAGGTGTCTGCAGCAGATGGAAGAGAGGGGAAAAAATGAGCAAAATAAAAGATATTTGCCCTTTCCAGCTTTGGCAGGGCCATGGAATGAATTTCTCAGACCACTGAGAATAAGCAGGAAGGAAAAGGTTCAGGGCTGAAGCTGTTGAGACTGTTGTTAAGAATTAGCTTTGCCCTAACAGTGCCTACGTGGGCACAGGAAGAAAGCTGGAGGAAACATGATATAATACCAATATTCTTTGTCTCCAAATATCGAGCTGGTGGGTCATTATGAGTCTCTTCCATCTATATTTCTGCAGATTGCAAATCTATAATGAATAAAAAATGTCTTTTATTATCAGAGAAAAAAAATGAAAGGAAGAAATGAAGCATGTTATAGGAATTTATAGATGAGAGACAAAGGGTCTGGCATAAAGAGGCACGTGGCTGGGGGTACAGAGCAGGAGACCCCAGTCCTAAGATTATCAAAAGAGAGAGCTGTATTTTAAAATAGATCAAATGGGGGGAAAAAAAATGATGGGTTACCCACTCATGAGACCATATCTTCTAGGGTACTGGGGTCAGATTTGTTCCTGCAAATAGTCCATAATCAGCAGTCTGTATTTTCACCCCTTTTGTGTTCAGTGTTGACACTGGCTTTTCCAGTGTTTTGGAACCTGGGACTTGCTCTGTGATAGCAAACACAAATAAATCACTGAGGGATGCCCGTGCAAACTCTCTAGCCCAAGAAGCCAGCATTGAACACAGGCAAATGGGGACCAAAACAAAACCAAGGAGGCACTTACATTTCTTAAAAACATCACTTGGCAGTATTTTTTTTATCTAAAAATAGAAATCTCATATAGGATGTCATGAATTTCTAAGAGGCGAACCCAGCTATTAGAGTTAGTATTTTCCTACCATGTTCGAAATGGTTCCTGTGATCTAAAAATAGGCTGGTTAACTCCCTAGGGGAGGGACAGGTTTTCCAGCTGGAAAAGCCTACATTTTCACTGACCCCAAGTCAGCATTTCCTGTCTTGTTTCTGCATCTATCCCTGGCCTGCGAGTATAGACGCACTCAGGGAACATTAGAGAACAATCCACCCTGTTACTCTATCTTTAGAGATGCTTCCATGTGGCCTGGCTACCAGGGGTCACTAAGAGTCCTTGTACCCATGATCAACCCAGTAAGGTTGGGGCATGTGAGGACTTCCAGAGAAAATAACTAAATACCCACAAGGAAAATTCCTTCTTGATTTTCAGCTCCCAAGACATTTTTAATCCAAGCTTCCAACATTAGATTTAGCAGAAACCACCACCATTAAAAGAGGAAAGCTGGGCTTGGGTGGGTGAAGGTTAGGGTTAAGTTTTGTGAAATTTAGACTCCACACATTTCAATTAAGTGGTACATCGATCCATGTACCAAACTGTACTGAAATCTGCTAAAAGTCCCATTTGTCAAGTTTTATCTGCCACCATTTGGATTCAAGATGACAGACTGAGTTATAAATCCAATTCAGGATGGGACTTACACTGTGCAGTGTACTAAATTTTATCAAAATCAGTCAGCCTCTTTAAGAGTTGAGCAGGGGATAGACCAAAAAGACAGTCAAAAAGGAAAATGTCATGTCAACTAGTTGAAGCAAGAATCGGGCTTAAATTGGTCATTTGGGCATCAATTCAACAAATACGTGTGAGGCACCTGCTCTCTGTCAACTGGTACAAGACATGGCGAATCATGCCGCAGCTGATAGAGCTTATATTACGGTGGAAGGATGGGAAATAATAAAATAAAGTTATTAAAAACTGAAACTACAGTCATCAAGGAAACACAAAGGATACCGTAGTAAAGAAAACTAGAGATACCCTACTTTAAACAGGGCTGACAGGGAAATTTTCTCTGAAGGGAGGTGTTCAGGATAGATGGAGGCAGCCATATGTGAACAGTGTCCCAGGCAAAAGAAAGAGCAACCCCAGGCTCCTTGGTGGGACCTGTGGTCTTAGACAGGACACCTGAGGGCAAAGAAGAGAGAGGCAGAGCAAGCCCACAGTGATTTGCTATGCCAAGTGGTTACAGTAATGTCATGAGTAACATCGTTAGAAATCATTTGTGTGTTGTGGCAGGCACTTGAAGTCCTAGCTACTTGGGAGGCTGAGGCAAAAGGATCTCTTGAATCCAAGAGTTTGAGGTTGCTGTGAGTTAAGACACCACAGCATTCTACCATGGGTGACCAAATGAGACTCTGTGAAAAAAAGAAAGGGCGGGGGAGGGAGGGAAAGAAATCATTTGTGTTGACTGTGCAAAATGGGAGACCCTATACAAAAAAGAAAACTGTACATTTTTCTTTTCTTCCTTTAAGCGCTTTCCATTCACACATTAATATCTAAAGGCCCATACATTTTACTTTCCTCTGGGAAATTATCCTTAGTTAAGTATTATCATCAACCTCATTAAGGAGCTTTCACACGTGATACAAAGTTTGCTACTTTACGTGTGAGGCGAAGTTCCCACCACAGACAGTGCAAGACTCCCCTATCAAATTAGTTAACTCCAAAATAAATCAGGTGTTTGCCGAAAGTCCTAGGAAGCAAGGACACTTCAATACTTCAACCCTGGAAGAGGTGACGAGGAGGAACTGTAGAACTGGTCAGCTCTCCACACCCAGCCACGGCCAGGTCAGTCTCCAGGCAGTCAAAAGGATGTGCCCAGCAGCAAAAAGCAACCCTCCATTTCCCAATCACCAGGAAAGTCTTAAATGTGATGAAATTCCAATGTCAAAGTTCTCTTAACCACTTGTAAGCCATTTGGAAAATAAAACGGATTGCAAACGAGTTTTCCTAACTAGCTCACTGATCTTTCCTTTGTCATGTCGGGATGAAGGAATTCACCATTTGACTAAAGGTCAATGTTCTAGAAATATTTATGGGTGACTAAAAGGGAAAGACCATTAGGGAAATACTTATTCATTACTTTCATTACTGTCTAGTAAGCTGCAGGAAAGACTAGACATACCTACGTGACCACCTTACCCATCTTCCCATCCTCACACCTATGGGATGAATTATGTTTCTAGGCTGGGGGTTCTCTGATGATGAGTTTAAAGATATCCCTTTCAAAGAAATCACTAAATGTTAGTTACCTTTGAAACTGTGCGTGATTTTAATTCTCCGTGAGTAATGTTTGACAGATAAGCCTAAAATAAAATGGTCAAATGGCCTAACCTTTTAGCAATAAAATCGTGTGCAATAAAAATGCTGGAGGGTACCAGTTACTGAACTGTCATAGACTGGAGAATTATTAGACCCCATAATTCTGTACTGCAAAGCCAAATTTGTAGATTTTTTTTTCAAGTGAAAAAAAAATCCAGGAAATTAAATGGAAAGACCTGCAGTAATGAAATATTAAATGCAATTTCAAGTGCACAAAAAGGTCAGAAGCCAAAAAAAAAAAAAAGAGTGGAAAGATTTCTAGAACAACATTAATTTTGTCATACTTCATGTATGCCTAGGCTTAAATACTTCTAGAAGCCAACCAGAGCCAGACTGGGGCAGGGATGCATGGAGGAAGGTAGGAGGGAAGACCCCAGGAATAGGGGCAAATGGGAGCAAAGAGTGCAAAAACTAAAGGCTGGATAGAAAACATCCTTTGGAATTATTTTCAATTTCCAAAGTTGAAGTCTTATTGCAGAAATATGCATTAGCCCCGGCAGAAAGACATAAAAGCAAAAGCAAAATGACTGGACTTCAACCACGACATGGCAGTTGTCACTGAAGGTCAGCCTGATTCTGGGTTCCTTGCCTGAATACAATTCTGGGATCCTGTTCTTAATTTCACCTTAATTGTGTTTCAATCCTGGCATGAGCATGTATCACAGGACAGTCTGGTGGGCATGTGGAGTCAGCCAGCTGAGATGTGTTTGTGTGAAGGTATGACTATCATTACAAAAAATCACTGAGAAGATAGTTTCAGTCTCCGACCCAGCAGTAATACTTTACTTTAGTGATATGTCTGTAGGAGGGGGATGGTGAGAATTCAGAGAACTTTAAAGGCAATATTCTAAAATGAAAATAAATGGGTCAAATGCTAACATCAGGACACCCCGAGTTTAGAGATGACACGTTGTCTATATAGAATATTGTTCACAGCTGTGCAGGGGGAAAATCTTCACTTTAACACCTAGCGAACTCTCCAGGTTCTCTACTCACACCGTCTGTACACTCTTTCTTTAAATAGGCTACAGAAATAAGATGATCTGTAATTTACTATTGCTGCAGCTTTACAACCTGAACAACACATGATGAAATCTTTTTTCTTTAAAATATCAATCCATGCACTGGGAATGCTGGATAGCAGAAAGAAAGATTTATATTGATGGCCAATTTTTACTTATCCTTGCCTATTTATAAATTGTGCTACAACTTCAATAACCATGGTTAAAAAGAATAACATCACTCCTAACCACTGCCTTTGACTGTAAAAACAATTTCACTGTAACAGATAACACTAAAATACTCCAGGAATAATCTATAAATGAATCCTGGATTACCAGTCTAAAGATGGTGGTTATAAATGATTACATGAAAGAGTTGATGTTACTTTGAAAATCTTAGAGTCTGTCTATGGATTTTTGTATTTTATATGTAACATTTTTATGAAGTGATTTTGCCCTTACATAATAGCTTTCATCTTCAAAGCACTTCACAAATATGAGCTAGTTACATAAAAAGCTATATTACTGCGAAATCAGAAAATGGAAAAGCTTGGGTTCTCTTAGCAACACTCACTCTCACACATTCGATATGACTAATCTACACCAAAGATTAGGTTTTTTTTAAAAAAAAAAAAACATGTTTAGTTATCATTGCTACTTTTAAATAAACAGCCAAAGGGTTAACAGTTTTTTACATGCCAGGCAGGCCTTAATGTTCAGAAAAATCTGCCTTTGACACAGTTTATAAAGTTTGAAGAAATCAGACTTGGATTTTGGTAGTTTGTTTTTGTCCTTTCTATTTCATGAAATGTGTTCGATATGGATAAAAGGGTTGTTCAATAAAGCTTTGTTATATTAAAACTGAAAAAACATGCCTCCTCCATAGAAAATGGTTAAACAAATTATGCTCGTATGTCTATATGATAGGATATTATTAAATATAATATGTCCATTAAAATTATATATTTGAAGTTGATCTCATGGAGCTAGAGTAGAATGATAGATTCCAGAGGCTGAGAAGGATGTATGTGGAGCAGATGAAGAGAGGTTGGTTAATGGGTACAAACTGACAAAAGATAGAGTCTAATGTTCCATATTGGAGAAAGGTGACTAAAATTACCAACAACATATTGTATATTTCAAAATACCTATAACTGAGGACTTGAAATGTTCTCACCATGTAAAAATGATAATTACTCAAGGTGATGAATATCCCAAATACCATAATATGATCATTACACATTCTATGCACACAAAAAAATACACATTCACTCCATAAATGTATAAAATATTATATTTTAATAAAAAGGAATCATAATAATTATGTCTTTAAAAAATATTTTAAAACACAGGGAAATTTTCACAATACATTAGTTTTTAAGAAGGTCACAAGCAGATGAATGGCTAGCAAACATATGAAAAAATGCTCATAATCCCTAATTATTAGAGAAATGGAAATCAAAACCATCCTGAGATATCATCTAACACCAGAGAGAATGGCCCACATCACAAAATCTCAAAACTGCAGATGCTGGCATGGATGTGGGTAGACGGGAACAATTTTATACTGCTGGTGGGACTGCAAACTAATACAACCTTTTTGAACGGAAGTATGGAGAACCCTCAAAGAACTCAAGCTAGATTTGAGTTCCCATTTGATCCAGCAATCCATTACTGGGCATCTATCCAGAAGGAAAAAAAATCCTTTTACCACAAGGACACTTGCACTAGATTGTTTATCGCAGCTCAATTTACAATTGCCAAAATGTGGAAACAGCCTAAATGCCCACCAACCCAGGAATGGATTAACAAGCCATGGTATATATATACCATGGAATACTATTCAGCCATTAAAAAAATGGAGACTTTACATCCTTTGTATTAACCTGGATGGAAGTGGAACACATTATTCTTAGTAAAGCATCAAAAGAATGGAGAAGCATGAATCCTATGTACTCAATTCTGATACGAGGACAATTAATGACCTAGCACACAGTGGGGGTGGGGGAAGGGGAGAGCAGAGAGTGTGAAGGAGGGAGGGGGTGTGAGAAGGAAGAGCAGAGAGAGGAAAGGGAGGAGGTGGGGGGTCTCAGTGTGTGACACACCTTTTGGGGGCAAGACACAAGTATAAGAGGGACTTTACCTAACAAATGCAACCAGTGTAACCTGTACCCTCAATGAATCCCCGATAAGAAAAAAGAAGGTCATAAGATCATCTATATCCTATGAAGTCAATTTTATATGAAATGGAATAAAATAAATGTGCATGGTAAGGGTATGTGTAGCTTGCCTCTACCTTTGGACTTTATTTACTATTTGGATTCTTAACCATAAAATGTATAGGTTTTTTTTTTTTGAGACAGAGCCTCAAGCTATTCCACTGGGAAGAATGCTGTGACATCACATCTCACAGCAACCTCCAACTCTGGGCTCAAGCGAGTCTCCTGCCTCAGCCTCCCAAGTAGCTGGGACCACATGCGCCCGCCACAACGCCCAGCTATTTTTTGGTTACAGCCATCATTGTTTGTTTTTGGCAGGCCTGGACTGGATTCGAACCCGCCACCTTAGGTGTATGTGGCTGGCATCTTAGCCATTTAAGCCACAGGCGCCAAACCAAAATGTGTAGATTTTTAAATCATAGAACATAAATGTTATTCAAAGAAAAACAAACTCAAAAACCCTGCCCTTACCAACTCACTCTGTACCAGGGACACAGTGTCAGTCAGTGTGAGTCTCTCCTTGAGAGTAAAGGTTGCAAAGAACTGGAAGTAACTCAAGGTAGAAATTCAGAGGACAAGGAAAAGAGCCTTAAAGCGAGTCTTGCAAGGAAGGAGGGTGTTCAGTAGTAACCGAGCATTCTAGACAGAGGAATTACACACCCAGGCACAGAAGCAGCAAGAAAATTGAAGAGCTTCACTGGGGCAGAGAATACAGCTAGGAATCCTGAAAGATGATGATGGAGATGGCACTTGCCAGATCATGGAAGACCTTGACTCCTGTGGGGAGACACTGGGCTTTATCCTTTCTGGATTAATATGTAGAATCATACAAAGTGATAGGTGCGTGGGAAGGGGTTAGATCAAAAAAGCAGTAAGATCAAATGACTAACTTAGTGCATACAGCAACAACAAGCAGAGGATTGGAGGAAGGTAACCTTAGTGTCGGGGATACCAGTTAGGAGCTTCCAAGGTAGGAACAGAGGAAACAGAAAGGAAAGAAAGAGTTTCAGAGATAGTGAAGAAACAGAATCCACACGTCTTAACGGCCAGTTAGATATGGGTGAATGAGAAAAGTGTCCAAGGTACTTCCCTGATTTCTAAACTGGGTAATTGAGTAGACTCTGGTACCATTCCCTAAATGAACTGGATCTGGGCACAAAGCCAGTGAATTTGATTTGGGATGTGTAGAATTAAAGGTGATAAGGATAAACAGCAGGCTGCACGGATTAGTACACAAGTCATAAGTGAAAAGGGGAAGAACAGATTTGAGAGCACTCGGCCTATAGCTGTGTGTTTAAAAATAAAGGAATGGGGGTGATCACCACGAGAGGCCAGGTGACATGAGGAGCTCAGAAATCAGGGCCACGTCAACATGGGAGGCAGACATGCAGACCCCCTTCCAAGATGGAAGGGTGAGAGAGTGAGACTTGGGTGCTGAACAGCAGGGTCTGCAAGAACAAGAGGAGAGTGGTCTGGTGATCCTCACCAACCACTGTCAGAGCAGGTGCAGTGGTGGCATGAACAGAAGCTCATGGATCAACTAATAACTCAAGTTTAAGGAGAAAGTGAACTCCTGCCACAAACCTTCCAGTGAAGGAACAGTGTGCCAAAATTAAAAGTGAACACAGAAACAGATAAGGATGTTCTGTTCACTAATAGGTGACCAGCTGCACTTGTAGTAATGACTACCACAGAAATGTCATCATCGTTTTCTATTTTTTTGTTTTATTAAATCATAGCTGTGTACATTAATGCAATTATGGGGTACAATGTGCTGGTTTTATATACTAATTGAAATACTTTCATCAAACTGGTTAACATAGCCTTCTCAGCATTTTCTTAGTTATTGTGTTAAGATATTTATATTCTACACTAAGTAGATTTAACATGTACCCTTGTAAAATGCACCACAGGGAAGTCATCGTTTTTTACCTCATAAAAACATAGCCACATAGCCATGAAACAAAGATACAGCAATACAAATTCAAATGTTTGCTCTCCAACTGTCCACATTATCCAGCTAAAATTTACACTCACAAAGTCTTTTGTTAGCAAAAAAAAGATCTTGAGATCCCATTTCCAAAGTCTCACCTTAAATTTTTATGTGACTTGGGTAATTTAAAGAATTGGCTGATATAAAGGATACAGTTGATAGCTACAAATAATTTAGAAGTAGGAGTGAATTAATTTTTGGCTAAATTGTCTACTGAATAGCCAAGAAGTTTTAAATTAACTGAATAACTCTTCCAACATTAAGTAGACCAGAGGTTGATTAAATGGAAATCCATTCGTCTGTATAGTATAAACCACTTGAAGAAGTTTGCATAGAAATGTAAGAAACTTGGTTTTCGTTGTGGTTCTCAATGGGCTATTTAATTTAATGTAAGGAACGTCAGCCCTCCTTGGGGTCAAAGGCTGTGTCATTCTTTCCTTCAATTCTGCTAGATATGTCAAATTCATTTTATGTATTAAGATCCGTATAAAGATTTATTTCTAACCCAATAATGCTGCTCTTAGGAATTTATCATGTACACATGTAACCAGAGGAAAACGCCATATATACAAAAAATACATTAGGAAGAACAAAAACTTAGAAACAACCCAAAAATTAACAACTGAGGGGATGACAAAAATTATAGCCATCAGCTTCATGGAAGAATATACATTGATGAAACAAAGCTAAATAAAATTGTTCTTTTTTTTTTTCACTTTGACTGTAATCATTTAAGTTATACGTATAAACCAAAAAATTATTATTCTGATTTTTTTTTTTTAGACAGTCTCACTCTGTTGCCCTGGGTAGAGTGCCATGGCATCATCATAGCTCACAATAACCTCAAACCCTTGGGCTCAAGCGATCCTCTTGCCTCACTTTTTCTATTTTTTAGTGGAGATGGGGTCTTGCTCTTGCTCAGCCTGGTCTTGAATTCCTGAGCTCAAGCAATCTGCTCACCACAACCTCCCAGAGTGCTAGAATGACAAGCATGAGCCACCACACCCGGCCACAAACCCAAAAATTCTTAACAATAATGTAACACACAAACTGAAACTTGAAAAAAAAAAAAAAGGACGTAAAGTCTCCATCCTTCTTAATGGCTGCGTAGTATTCCATGGTGTACAAATACCACAGTTTGTTGATCCATTCGTGGATCGATGGGCACTTGGGCTTCTTCCATGACCTGGCAATTATGAATTGGGCTGCAGTGAACATTCTGATACAAATGTCTTTGTTGTAATGCAGTTTTTGGTCATCTGGGAATATACCTAATAAAGGAATTGCAGGGTCAAATGGCAGGTCTATTTTTAGTTCTCTAAGTGTTCTCCAGATGTCTTTCCAAAAGGAACATATCAGTTTACATTCCCACCAGCAGTGTAGGAGTGTTCCCTTTTCTCCACATCCACACCAGCATCT
>CAUYQV010006139.1:0-66286 GCA_963574575.1 Galagoides demidoff
GGGGAGGGGAGATGGATGAATCCTATGTAGTCAATTTTGATGGGAGGGCACTGACTGATCTAGTAGATGGGGGGGGGGTGGGGAGGGGGAAAGCTGAGGGTGAGAAGGAGGGAGGGGGGTCGGGGAATGGAAGAACAGGGGGGGGGAACGGAAGAACAGAGAGAGGTAAGGAGGGACGGGGTGGGGTCTCAGTGCATGACACACCTTTTGGGGGCAAGACACAATTATAAGAAAGACTTTACCTAACAAATGCAATCAGTATAACCTGGTTTCTTGTACCCTTAATGAATCCTCAACAATAAAAAAGGATAACAAAAAAATAAGAACAGCAGAAGAAACAACTCATTTAAAAGAATAAAATTAGAATAGATATTCTGAAACAGTGTTTCTGAAAGATAGTGTTTTAAGAAAGTCTCTGGCTTTGGTTCTTCTAAGAGAAACCATTCATATCATCAGAAGAAGGTGTTACAGAGCTACTGTGCTTTGATTTGGAGGGCTTTTCAAGGTTTGTGCCATGTCAAGAATGAGGGCATTGCTAAGATCTCACAGGTACTTCCCTAGTGAATGCTTCACTACTTCTCAGCCTCAGGGCCTCAGAAACCTGTCCTTGGATGCTCATGGATGTCCTTGTGACTTCTGTGATGCAGGCTTGCTTTTGCCGACTCATAGGGTCTTACCTGGGTAGTAGGCTGCTAGCAACAAGACTCAGATGCCAATTAGCCTGGAATGCATGGTTCTACCTGCCCAAAGCATTTGCCCCCTAGGGGCCTGATTCCTTAAAAGCCAAGTTCCACCAGAAATCACATTTATCCAGTGCTTGCTGGGAGGACGAAGAATTAAATCAAGAGGAGTTTCTTGTCCTTACAAAGAGTCTTGCAGGTATCTCTTGAGGCCCCCCTCCTGTATCAAAGGGGATGGTTTTGTGTGTTGAACTCAGCTAAGCCCAGATAATGCTTGCAGGAATGCTGTACCATTGGCCTCAGTAGCTCTCCATTTTTCTTTGTTTCCATGAGTGACCTCTTCCACACTCCTCCTACTGACATCAATCTCCAGATACACTGTGATGCAATCAATTAGATTTCCCATTTTTTTCAGTTATAATCACATCAACCCTGCCTCTTAAGATTCTTTCAGGTCACTCAGCAGAAGTTTTGCAAGTTCCAAACTTTTACAGAAAAAAATGTCTCTTGCTCTATTCCCACAATAGCTAATCTACCAAAGATGAGTTTTGCTGGTTTAACTATCTCCTTCAAGTTCTTAGAAGGCCCCTTACCTTAGCCCTTGTCTTCTGATAACTGAGTTCATAAAATCTGTTCTTAGGCAGAATTTTCTTTGTTCCTCATTTTGAAAACTACTATAATTATTTCCAAGGATGCCCAGTAAATTCTTTCCCTGTTTTTTTTTTAAGTCTTCTAAAAGTAATAAATATGTGCTTCCAATAAGCAACCTTATGGAAAAAAATTCACTACAACATTATTTGTCTTATATGTTTAGTTTCCTGGATCATTTTACATGCAAAGAAATATGGCTTGTCAAAGAGTTAATGTCACCCAAGTGTGGCCTATTGCTATGGCCCCAGTAGGCTTCCTTGAAGCCCCCTCAGTGGTATTCTTTGAAGGCAGTACTCTTTGGAGGCAGAGTGCATGCTCCAGGCTTCTTATTCCTAGGGGCTAACAACATGCATGGCACATGGTTGGCAGTCAGAAATCCTTTGTCCCTTGGCTGTTTGATGCCAGGGTGCGCCTTCCCTTCCTTTTGTCTCTCCTTTCCTGCTTGCTGCTGTCTCTTGTACAAAAGAGGAGAAAGAGTGGAGGGAAGGGCAGGGGGAAGCTTGGCTCCTGTCAGATTCCCCTTCCTGGGCAAAGGGGTCCCAGCTCCTTCCACCTAGTCATGGGGTCTGGGTGTGGAATTGAGGCAGTGCTTCGAGGGTAGGGTGAGTGGAGTGAAGGGGTGAGGCAAGGAGATGAACAGAGAGCACACTGGGGAGAAGCCTGGCCATGCGGGAGACCATGGATGTATGCCACTAGGCCAGAGATGAGGGAGGAAACTAGAGAGAGACTCTTTTAAGAACAGGCTACACAGCAATTGCTGGGGATCTCCTGTGCAGGTGACTGGACAGACAGTTGCTGCAAACTCTGTAGCTGCAGGGGGATAGATGTATTATCACCCAGAGCATAGCTTCAGCTATGCATTTCAAAGGTGTGACTGGTGTCTAGGGGAAGGGGACAAAAGGGCAGAGAGGAGAGTCCTGTGTCGTTGTAGAGCTGTGCCTTAGTCATCCATTTGTGTCCCCTCTGCAGCCTTACACACAGATACCTCCAGAGAACTTAGCTGAATTCATAATGGAAGAGAGTTCCCTAAGGTCCATAGTTGCTCAAAATCAAGCTGAGATTTCCTTCCAGAACCTTACCATATTGTTGACAAAGTCCCCCTAAAGGGTACCCAGCCACCAGGGTATACTCATCTGGTTATTTTTCAACAAATCACATCTCTGAGTCCAGAGCTCTGAAGGCAACAACCTCAAGAGGCAAAGTGGCAAATAAAAATTCCTGTCAGAACACTTGAGCCTGCTGATGAGCTTTTTTGCTTGGGCCTGGCTAGTCTTGCCAAACAAAGGACAAAGTTAGTTCTGAAATCCTGAAAGCTTGTCTTTTTGCCATCCTCATTCCTGAACTTTCAGTTCTATTTCCTTCCTGGTAGTATAAAGGGAAAAATCAAATCTAGCTAATATACCCATTGAAGGATGATGTTTAAATGTCTTGGTCCAAGCCAACCACTCCAAATGTAGGCAGACATGGACACACACAGTTGGGTCCATGTGTCCTGCATTCATGAGAACCATGGAAGGGATTAGACGCTCTCAGAAATCAGATGTGAGCTCATTGATTTTGCTATCACCGTTTTCATGGTGGCTCTTTTGAATGAATTCCCACAGTCTGGATATTGAAAAACATGAGTTTTGGGTCCCTTCTGGCTACAAACTAGCTGTTGACATGGCCCCTCTGGGCTTCAGTTTTCTCAGCTATAAAGAGAACTCTTGATCACTTGTAGCTCTGACATCCACTGGTTTGTTTAGCATGTACCTGCAAATTGAGCAGGCTGAAGCCACCTGAGGTGGTTGGAGTGGGATCATTTTACTCTCACCATGGAGAGGAGGGATAAAGAGAATAAATAGAACAAGAGCCTCTAGTAATTCAGGACTTACCACGTTTGCCTGAGTTGAAAGGATGTTTCTGTCTGTGCACCTACAGGAGCTATTTAATACTTTATTGCTATTAAATTTTACTGAGGAAGTCTTGAGCTATTGCTTAACCCAGAGGTCCCCAGTTCCTTTTCCTTTATGCAGTCACAACTGCACATGTGGAGGGAAATCAACAGGGTGATCTGCCCATGTCTTTTTAGTTGAGAATCGTGACCTCTTATGATGAATTTTTTACTGTCACGTTTTGCTAGTCCGCCTTCTCAGTTCTCACTTTTCTGTCTTCCTGTTGCATTAAAAAAAAAAATGTAGGCCCACGTGCAGTACTTTATGAATCACTGGGTGGGGGAGGGCAGTTCAGCACTACATGGAACCCTAGCCCTGGTTTTTGTTTAAAATTACCTTAAAAGACGTCTTATTTGAAAACGCAGCATCTTTTCTTATCAGAGGAGGCATGAAAACCAATTAAGTTGATGGAACCAGGGCTGAGTGTGGTGGCTCATGGCTGTAATTCTAGCACTTTGTGAGCCTGAGATGGCTCGATTGTTTGAGCTCAGGATTGCTTGAGCTCAGGAGCTCCTGTAGGTGCACAGACAAAAACATCCTTTCAATTCAGGAAAACATGATAAATCCTGAATTACTAGAGGCTCTTGTTCTATTTATTTTCTTTATGCCCCCTCCTCCACAGTGAGAGTAAAATGATCCCACTTCAACCAACTCAGGTGGCTTCAGCCTGCTCAATTAATATTTATATTAACAAATATAATCAACCTCTCTGAGCAAGAGTGAGACCCAATCTCTACTAAAAATAGAAAAATTAGCCAGGCATTGTGGCAGGCACCTGTAGTCCCAGCTACTCGGGAGGCTGAGGCAGGAAGATCTCTTGAACCCAGGAATTTGAGGTTGCTGTGAGCTATGACATACAGCACTCTAGCCTGGGTGACAGAGTGAATCTGTCTCAGGAAAAATAAAAGTTTGAAGGAACCAGAAAAAGTGAAGTCAGTAAAGGAAAAATAAAACATGAGAGGTAAAGCTGTAACCCACTCAGCTAATAAGCAAAGCAGGCACCTGCCAGCATTACTCAAGCCTGATAGATTCAAGCCGCTCCCAGACTATTCCTTCCTTTTAAACTACCCTGACTGCCTCCACAACTGCCAGGGTTCCAAATAAAATTCACACTCTGTCTCCGACCTTCACCCTGTTCACACACACACTTGTTGTGACCACACTTTTCATACGCTGTCTGTTAGCGTAACAGTTCTCATTCCCTTTTCCTCCCCCGGTGCCCCTCTGCTCTGCTCTGTCACATTTCATGTGTCTGCTACGTGCTGAACCTGACACAACAGTAAGGGATTTTTGTCTTTGCCTAGTAATCTTGGAAAATATGATGACTTGTAATTGTCTTTTTAAGATTTGGGGCCCTGTGGTTTGAGCCAAGATCACTGGGGTAACAGCCTCAGAGAGAGGGTGCTCATGTGAAATTGGTTATAGAAAATTTCAAACCAGCAGGAGTAATGGAGATATCCACGGGTAGGCGTTGTTGGGACTTGGGTGGGAAGAATGAGGCCACAGGGTGCTGGCAGTTTTCTGAATAAGAAATTGCAAGCATACTTCGTTTTATTGCACTTCGCTTTATTGTGCTCTGTAGATGTTGTGTTTTTTACAAATTGACGGTTTGTGGTATCCCTGAATGGAACAAAAATCTGTTGGTGCCGTTTTTTCTAGTAGCATGTGCTCACTTTGCATCTCCATGTAACTTTCACAGTAGTTCATAATTTTGCATTATTTTTCTATCTGTTATGGTGATCTGTGATCAGCCATCTTTGTTCCTATTGCTATTGCATATGGGTTCCTTGAACTGCACCCATATAAGATGAATTTAATTGAACAGTGTTGTGTGGTTCCGACCACTTCACTGGCTGTTCCCCATCTCTCTCCCTTTCCTCAGGCCTCCCTATTTTCTGAGACACAACAATATTAAAATTAGAGCACTTAGGAAACCTACAATGACCTCTAAATACTCAAGGGAAAAAGTTGATAAGGCAGTGTCAGGGTTGGAAAGGAGTGACTCCAATTTTGAAAGAAATGCTCTCTGGGTAAAATGCTGTCAAACAGCATCATATGCAACAGAGAAATCTTTCATGAAATGGAGAGTCAGTTGATGTGGCAAATGTCATTGTTGTCTTGTATTAAGAAATTGCTACAGCCACCTCAGCCTTCAGCAACCACCACCCTGACCAGTTGGCAACCATCTGCATAGAGGCAAGACCCTCCACCAGCAAAAAGATTAGGACTCATTGAAGGCTCAGCTGATCATTTTCAGAAAGCAAACGAGACTCTGTGGGGCTTTTTTAAGATCACAAGTATATAATGCCCAGAGAAGCTGAGAAATTTAGTCAGTAACATGGATCTTACGCTCTAATCCTTCCCATCCCCATCTTTCCTTAATAATTTTGATGTTGAGGTGGTTGTCCCCTTCCCCAAGGAGCCCCTCCTTTAACACAGCTGTCCAAGAATGGTGCCTTGGCTGGACTCAGGCCACTGAATCATTTGCCAACTCCAGCCTGAGCGTCTCCGTCCTATAGTCAATCCTGGATGACATGGAAATGCCTGGCTACTTTGGAACTGGTTCAAGGATGAATGCCATTGAGTGCATTGCTGCCTCCATTACCTACAGAGTGACAGGGTGTGAGAAAAACAAATAGTGGCTGATATGCAAAAAGCCCTCCATTCCAGTTTATCACGTGTGACTGGGTAGTGCTAGTCCATCAGGACGGGGCGGGGGGGGGGGAGGCTCACAAAGGGCCTGCCAGCTTCAGTACAGAAAGGGGCAGAAGGCTTGAACCCAGCCTGGCCTTAGCAGGTCCTCAGGCTGCATTTTGTTGATGGTCCCACAACCAGAGCTGATTCAATTTTGAGTCTTCACAGTGACTCTTTTCGAATTGCATGGTTATTCAGCAGATTAAATCTTAATTGCAAATGCAGTTTCAGCGTAGGAGTACCATTGTGCTTGCTGGTTTCAGGCCATTTTTGCTGAGCCGTGCTTTTCCAGAAAGCTGTTACAAATTTAGAAAGGGGGAAATGGCGTTTCATTTGTCGATTGGAGTTTTGTTTTGCCGACTGAATTTATTTTAGTGTTTGTTTAGAGGTGCCAGAAAGTGACGTCCCTGGAGAGAGAATTGCTCAATTTTTTGGAGAGGTTCTCTAAATTGTCCAAACGGCACATAGAAAACATTGTCTGTGGTCGTTTTGTGAGAGGACAGGCTTGCCAACAATCTCACGTGGCATAATTTTGATTACTTTTTCAGAGACCCAAGAAGCCACCGCCTCCATCCGCTCCTGTCATCAAACAAGGGGCAGGTAATGTACCTTTTAGTTCTGTCAAATAAAATATGCATCTTTTCTTTTTGTATATATTCAAATTGTCTTTGGTAGAGCTCAAGATTCCTGGTTCAAATGCCATAGATTGCCAAACTGGGAAGTTATAATTTGGTCCCTGCAAGCAGATTTAAATATATTGCTGTTTTTCCTATAAACATACCATTAAAAGTGTCCCTGAAACAGTGTAAAATTCTGGGCTCCTAAAGAGAATGATCACAAAGAATTTAAAATAAGCCAGTTCTCCTTTTTTTTTTTTTTTTTTTTTAACAAACTAATTGTCCTGCCTTGCCTGAGCTCAGTTGAGGGTCAGCTTGGGCAGTTTCATTTCCCATGGTTTATATCATCTTTGTACATGTACAGTATTGCTGAATTTTCAGTGTGTATCCTGTGTAGTTAACTAAAATTTGTACTTACTTTACTTGTATTCCTCCACCTTAAAAAGATGTTTTTCTAGTAATAATTACTTTTCCTCATAATTTTTTTTTGTTTTTGAGAAGATCAATTCACTTTTTCTGTGTAGTTCAGATATAAAGCCTGAATAATGTAAGAAGAAATTGATGTTGGACATTTTATAATTCATCACACACTATGTTCCCATATATAAAGATGATATTTCATATTTCCCAACAGAATTCCTCTTTATAATTGTCAGAATTAATTGTGAGAAAAAACTCTTCTATGAATAACTAGTTCAGTGACATATTTAAAAAATTAACTAAAACAGAAGAAAATGGGGATATTTGTACTTCACACATGCACAATTATGATAGTTCTATGACATTTAATTTATGAATAAATTTTCAGATTGGTTTGTTTATAGATCTATTAAGTGGTTTTTTTTAAAGTTTGTTTGGGCCCACCAAGTTGAGGGGAAAACCAACTTGACCCCAAATTCCTTTTCCATTCCCTTGGGCATAGTTGAGAATTATGGAGATTAAGCCCTGAAATGAGATGTTAATTACATCTCATGCTCCACCCCCATCCTTGTTTGCATTGAGCAGTTTCATTTTGCCACCTAGTGGTTCTGGCCACATAAATATTTTATTGTGCTGAAATTAAAGCAAGCTATTTACTTGCTTTTCTTTGAGGACCTTTTACCCTAGAGGCCTTAGTAACTGATTAGAGACCCTGGAGTGGAATTGAGTGGTCCAAGGTTTAGGCAGCCTAGAACGTAGCGGAGATTGACCTATAATGTAACTAGGATTGGATTCTTTAATACAGTAGGATTATCATTTCTTTCTGTATCTTTATAAATAGTACTGGACTTCTTTATTATTGTTAGTAGACTAGATTATATCATGGTAGGCAAACTTTTATCCTTGTAAGACAGTTTTACCAAAGTTTATGATGGGTGTCTTTAGGGCAAAGCAAGATGACATTTAATCTTTGTAGAATCTTTTCAATAATCTTTGTGGTAATCTTATCCTGCTGAGTAATCTTGGAAACTGCTTTATGATAAGGAGGTAGCTATTCATATTTCCCCCACCATCAACTTTCCAAAACTGTGTTTGATTTGTGACAAAAAAGAAAATCAGATATAGAATCAACAAAAACCACATGCAGTGTTCAATTTGTAGAGAGTCATTAAGTAAAGTGTATCTTTGGTGGATATTTTTCAACTTCTTTTGGCTTCTGAGGTTGTATAATTGAGAGTTTAGTACCAAGCATCCATCTTTGGGGCCAGTCAGGTAAAGGGTTTGTCGCGCATCCAACCAAGTCCATAATCAGTGGGGTGCTTTTGATTGGTTCGGGCTTCTGCTGTTTTCCAAGTTCCCTTACCCACCAGAGGCTGCTGGCACTGATGAGGACCCCAGGTGAGGGAGCAGCTGCAGTCCATGTGGATAAAGATTAAATGCTAAATGGTACCTTTGCAAAAATGTAATATTTAAGGGATTTGGGTGCAAAGAAAAAGGACTTAGAAAGAACATCCCTCAATTTAAAATTATGTTCTGGTTCCTATTGCTGCATAGCAAACCTCTCCGAATTTAGTGTCATAAAATAATCTTCTTATGCTCATGGATTCTGTGGGTCAAGAATATGAAAAGGACATGGCTGGGATGGCTTGTCTCTGCTCCATCCTGGCTAGGACCTCAGCTGAGGATGCTGAATTACCTAAGGCTGGAGGATCCAATTTGAAGACACTGCTTCAATCACTCATCTACCTCCACTTGGCAAGGATGGCTGGAAGGGGCTCAGCTGGGGCTATAATCTTCTGCAGAATAGTTGACTTCCATATGGAGGTTCAGAATTCTAGCAAATAAAGCATATGAGTCAGCTTTGGAAATTATATACTATCACTCTGACTAGTGATCGAAGCATCCATAAGCCCACCCATACTCCAGGTGAGGGCACCTCACCTCTTAATGGGAGGGGTATCAAATAATTTCACTCCAGATTTTACAACTGCTGCAAGATAGAATCCACATTCCTGTGCCACCCCTTTTTATTATAGAGTACGATACCCAGTGGCCCCTTATTTGTGTATTTTGATGACTGGCTTATATGTTTATACACATTCCCCATCCCTGCCCAGTGATTTCCTTTGACCATGTTGATGCCTAAGGAAATCAGGTTTAAATATTAGAAAATATTAATGGTGTTCTTATAAATTAAGGATGTATAGGCAGGCACACTTGGTGACATAACGCCAGAAATGTCTTCTGCTCTGTTTGTAAGCAGCTCGTGTTTGCCAAATATCCAGCTCAGGGGGAAAAAAAAATAGTGACTTTGCTATACCTGATAAATATTTAAATGTTATTGTATCTAATGAATCTTCTCCCTCCTAGGTACCACTGAGAGAAAACATGAAATTAAAAAGGTACCTCCCGAAAGACCAGAAACACTTCCAAATAGAACAGAAGAAAAAGGTATGAAATCAATTCTGCATTGGCATTTCTAGAATAGCTAGATTAGAAACTATCATAGGGCGAGTCCAGAATGCCTACGGAATTTGCCTTTTCTTTCAAATATGGTGATTATGGTTTTGGTTTGATTGCTTTTAAACATATAGTAGGGCCAGAATTTCTCATCAAATGAAAAATAACCAGACCAGTCTCTGAGCATGTTGGACCTCTTTCATGATATGTTTGCCATGGCTACCCTCTCTACCCCCTGAAGTCTGCTGAAGTCCTTTAAGTTCTTTGAGGACCTGAAATGTAGCTGATAGTTTCCAACTAGCCCTTCCCTGGTGCCTGATGCCTCAGAGGTCATTCACTGTAGATAGATGGACTTGCTTAGTTGAAATTCCCATCCAGACAAATGAATGCCCTTTCCCTTGGTCAATGATGGGCCTTTAACTCTGGCTAATGTTGTCACAGACAATGAATGTCTTAAATATCCTTGGTCAAGAATGTTGGGGGCAGGAAAGGCAGCATGGCAATACTGGGAAAAGCATCTCAGTGCCCAAAGACTCCTAAAGGTGGTTAGAGTTGTCATTGATAGAGAAGTAGCTTAACACATCTCACACAGTTTTATGGACATGTTTGACTCCTACCATTTTGAGTATTTCTCCCATTTTTTGCATGTTGTGGAAGGACTCATTTTATTAGGTGCCTAAGATTTGATTGATCACACATTTTTATGGTAAAAGTACTATGTTATTATTATGAACAGGAGGCCAAGCAAATTCCATTTTAAAAAGCAGTTATTTTTAAATCACAAGAGAAATGCTGAATTAATGAATGTAATTATTTGGATGTACTCCTTGGTAGCCTCATGAAATTTTATTGTGAAATTTAATATTTCATATCAGTCTGCCAAAAGTTTTACTAACATTATGAGCTCTTAAGAAGCTATACCTCTTTCTTTCACAGTGAACAGTTAGAACTTGGGTTGTGGAACTTTTTTGTAAAGGCCAGGTCTATATCACATATTGGTGAAAAACAATAGCCATTGAGAATATACCATTTGAATAGCTCTTTAATAGATAAATGTGTTGGGAAAAGACCAAACACTATCCTCTGTCCTCATGGATGACACACAGCTAGTTTCTGGGTAATAACCAGCCTCCGTGATGGAGATGCTTCCTGTAAATCCCCACACCCCTCCTTCCTTCCCTTCCCATGATTCCTTGTTCAGAAGCAACAGGGGAGCCGGGGAACCAGTCCTGCCCTGAGACTCGGCCTCCCTGTTGGGTTAGTCCATTTATTCTGCAGGATTTGATAGCAGGAGGAATGACCCTTACTCTGCATTTCAGCTAAACCCTTCATCTTCTGATCCCCATGTGCCAGAAAATGAGTTCCCAGCATTCCTGATTGGAATGTATTTCCCCATAGAGAACACTGTGGAAATGACCACAATGACACCTATATACCCTGACAGGTCTTTTTAAAGCTTTTGTCTATCAGTTTAGACATCCAAACAATGACAGTCTGTGTTTGCAACTAAAAGGTGTTCTGAGTACCATCTTACAAGTAAACATAGGGAGCCTACCTGTACTCAAATGGGCAACTCTGAAGCTCCATCTTTATTAAGTAGAATCTGGATATGTGATTTTTACACCATACATGGGGCAAGGCTAGTTGGGAACAGAAAACATGATGCTGTCACTGAACACTGCTCAGTTTGGCCATCAAATCTGGATTTAACTTCTGATAGTTCTGACTCCAAAAAGCTTTGAAAGCCAAATACCTGTGATCTCCCTTCCAAGTTCAAACTGTACACAAGAAGAATCCAGAACTCATTGTTTTCTGAAATACTCCCCCAATTAAAGGGCTCATGACACTTTTCAGAGGCCAGCCTGCAAGGTATTGGGCCTCTTTTCTTCCTACACCCAGCAAGTCCTGTGGGCCATTGATCAGACCCATCAGTCTTCTACTGTTCAGCACTGCACAGAGCTCTAGGGAGATGACCAGACATGGGCCTTGCCATGCATGCAAATACCCAGAAAGGATCCGAGTGGGGCTTATCTATAATGGGCTGCCCCTTAATGATGAGGAAGGAAGTAAGTCTGCCTTAGAGGGTAGGTCTATCTGTTGAAAAGGGAACATGACAGTGTCATACTTCATCCAGGCTTCAAAGAATGAGCTGGAGTGAGCAGCACCTGTGGCTCCAAGGAGTAGAATGCCAGCCCCACATACCAGAGGTGACAGGTTCAAACCCAGCCCCGGCCAAAAACTGCCAAAAAAAAAGAATGAGCTGGAGCTTGCCAAGGGTGGGTGGTGGCCAGAGGAGCTCTCTAGGCTGAGGGGCCAGTGTGAGCAGAGATGTGGAGAGGAGAGAGCAGTGACCTCCACAAGGCTTTTTCTCACTTGACAGAATAAGTAGAGCTCTTTGCCTTCCAGCTTCACCTTTGGAAATGGCATCAGTGATGTTTCTTAAAGCAGGAACTGAGCAGTTTGCTTCTACAATGTACTGTCACTTATGCTAGATCTCTCTGTTTTCTTTATGCTTTTTAAAACAATGATTTAAAGAAAGACCAGAGAGAGAGCCAAAACTGGATTTACAGAAGCCCTCCGTTCCTGCCATACCGCCAAAAAAGCCTCGGCCACCTAAGACCAACTCTCTCAACAGACCTGGCGCATTGCCCCCCAGAAGACCAGAGCGACCAGTGGGTCCACTGACACACACCAGGTACTGCTCTGCTCTTGCTGCTGGGACAGGTGTGGGGCAGCCATGGAACACAGGAAGGGACCAGTGCTACAGACCTTGGGGGGCAGGGGAAAGGGAGAAGGGGAATCAGCTTTTTGCAAAGTTGTCTGAAGACGCCAGCCCTTGTATTCTTCCTCCTGTGCTCAGGCAGAAGTAGGGATGAAGTTTTGGGGGCATGTTGCAAGTTTCAGGGTTTCAGGATTACCAGATAATAGGGGTTATTCCTGGGCTTCATGAGAGCAAGGCATTTCACTTCAGCCTGGAAGTGTGGATGGCACGCTGTCCTTTGTCCCCCTGGATGTTGTGCTGGCTTTGTGCACGTATATCTCACATGTGGCTGTGTCTCTGGCCCTCTTGCTGCTCTGTGGGGCTTCTTTCTGTACCCCAAGCTCTCTCTGCTCTTCTCACACAGCCTACTGTGGACCTCTGACCTGGTCTGGCAGATAGCTCTTAGAGTACATGTCTCTGCACTAGAAGGCCCTCAGATGCTAGAGACATGCTTTATTCAGGCCTGTATTGTGAGATGTTCTTGGCAAAACTATAATTTGTTCACTAGCTGGTTGGACACAGTGTTAATAATATGAAATCAGAGTTGGACATTGCGCATTCCAGACCTCAGGTGCCTACCAGAGCAAAGAACTATCAAATTCTTTCCTCAAGTTGATTGCCAGAACTTTCTCCATTACATGTATATGTTGTATGTTTGATGTAACATTCTAGAGCAAGTCAGTGATGCCTGGAGGACTTTAGGCATAAGTGTCAACACAGAATCACTCACTGAATTTATTTTTTTAAGAGAGTTTTGCTCTATCATCCAGGCTGGAGTGCAGTGGTGTGATCACAGAAATCCTGGGCTCAAGCAATCCTCCTGCCTCAGCCTCCCAACTGGCTGAGACTACAGGCACATGCCACCATGCCCAGCTAATTTTATTTTTTGTAGAGATGGGATCTCACTATGTTGCCCAGGCTGATCTCTAACTCCTAGGCTCAAATAATCCTCCTGTCTCTGCTTTCCAAAGTACTAGGACTATACCACCATGACTGGCCTGAATTTTTGTTTTTATTTAAGCTAAATTTGTATGGTGAGAGTTGCTTGGGACTTCAGAGCTCTTGTATTAGAGTCAGGCCTCCAGGCTTGAATCTCAGCCCACCTGCTAAGAGGAAGGCAGGCATCAGTGAGTCACTGTCCTTCTCACCTCACTTTCTCTTCTGTGATTTGAGGATGATAATGGAATGCTCCTAACTCACCCCCAAGTGTGTATCCCCAGGCCTATAAATCAGTGTTATTTTCATTGTCATTTTTATTATTGCATGTTGAACTGGGTACACTGCAGTTCTCATTTGCTTTTTTAAAAGAGTTTTAATTTGCAGTAAAATACACATAACATAAAAATTACCATAGTAACCATTTTAGGTACACTGCTCAGTGGTGTTTTGTATATTCATATTATTATGCTGCCATCTCCAAAAGGCTTCATCTCATAAAACTGTAACCCTGTACCCTTTAAACCACAATTCCCCTTTTGCCCTCCCCATAGCTGCTGGCAGCTACCTTCTACTTCCTCTCTGTATCAGTTTGGCTACTCTAGGTTCCTCATATAAGTAGGATCAGACAATGGTAAACCTTTTGTGATTAGCTTATTTCATTTGCATGATGCCCTCAACATTTGTCTTGTAGCATGGTTCATTTCCTTTTAATAACAACAACAAAAACAGACTCCCTGCCCACATATAGAGGCTGGTCTTGATGTAGGTAGTTGAGAGATGTCAGAGTCTCACTGGGAGTGGTGGACACACAAGAGTCTATGTGTGGGAGGCCAGTTGCCCAGCCCAGCACAGAGCTGGGGTCATTCGGAGGTGTGTGAGTGCATTTGAGCAGTAACTGATCCACCTCTGTTATACTACTGGCATCCACCAAGGTGCAATCCAGTAACTGCCAGCATGTGGTGCCCTCTGCATTGAGTCGCTCTGGTCCCCTTGTGTCACACCTTCTTCCATGGACTGATAGTAAAAGGCTCTTTGCACTTGTACATGCACATAATGGGGCCATTTGATAGCCCTGATGACCTTAGCAAGGGCTACCTCAGTGGCATGGTTGGCCAAGAAACTAATACATAAAAAGAAAAAGACTATATAAACCTCGGTGCTTCTGAGCAGAATATGAGCTATGCAAACAGGGAGAAGGTGTGGAGCAGCAAAAGCTGACTGTCACTTTATGGTTAGTGAAAGAAGAGCCGAAGCCACGCTCTGCCAAATTCTATTAGTCTTCCAGGGGGGATAAACATTTCAGTTAACTCAAAAACCATTTCTAAAATATTTCTGCTGCTCTTTCTAACTATCTAATCAGAAGAGAAGAGGAATTCTGACTGCTTCTTTGCCTTCTAGAGTTGTTCTCAACCTTCCAGTGATGGGCTGGTTATAGGCTTTGCAAGTCTGGGGAAAATGTGTCATCACTATTGACTTTCTGGGCTCACAGCCATTCCATTTGCCTCCTGCCTCAATGTAGTCTCCAGTTCTCCCAACATCCAGTTGTTGGTTAGGAGTATGGGCCACCAAAGAAGATGCATGAGAGGGGTTTGTACAGATACCAGTGGGAAATATAACTGGTCTTAGTGATCGTATGTGTCTTCTGACAGTCAGGGAGACAGTGGTTAGCCCCCAGTTCACAATTCTCCACGTGGCTGCTCAGTGCCCCCAAGGTACTGGTCTGCAGAAGTGGAGGTGGGAGGGTGGGAGGAAGACGTGGAGTAGGGATTCCTGCCCAGCCACTTTAAAGGAGGACAATGCTTACTTGAACTCCATAGCTCCCAAATTTGAGCATGCCTCAGAATCACCTGGAGAATTTGTCTCAAACAGATTGCTGGGCCCTACCCCTATAATCCTGAACCTAGTATGTCTTGAGTGAGGCTGGGAATTGACACCTCTAACACAAGCTCCCTGATGATGTTGCTGTAGCTGGTGGAGACCACCCCATGAGAACCATCACTGCAGATCCCCCCAAGTTGTTGACTCTATTCTCCCTGGCCACCTCTCATGGGCCTGCAAATGCCGCTGACTTCAGAGCCCAGTTAGCATGCCCTCCTCTGGAAGCCTTCCCTTAGCTCTCATGAATGCTCTCTCCTCCAAACTCCTGACACCCCGTGTTTAGCCTAGTGCTGGGCCCCATGCTGTGCCACTTGGGATGCACACACCCCCGGACTCCTTTACCAGATTTAAAGCAGATCAAGAGTGTGTTTTGTCATCTCCACATGCCTTACGGTGTTGAGCATATGGTAGTGGCTCATTTAACAAACACTTGTTGAATGCCATGGTTCCTTAAAAGGGGGGAGGTGCCAGTGCTTATATTTTGTTCAGTTTTGCCTCTCCTGTCATCCTTCCCAGCCTCTATCAAAGTTCTTTAGTGTGTGTGCCTTACATTCTAATTTACCTAGTGTGCTATGGATTGCAACATAAAAAAATTTTTTAAAGAAGTCAAAGGAAGGCTTACTTGTTCCTCAGCTTTCAGGGTACCTCATTTTTTTTCGCTAGGCAGTGACATTAGATAAACTAACCCATCTATTGGTTTATGAACTTATTTTATCCTGCCAAATTAGAAGCAGGAATGTTAACTTAATTGAAACAATTTTGTTTGTATCCATGATCCTCTGAAGAAAAGAGCATTGCATGCCACGTGAGCCCAAATCTTTGCCAGGATTTACCTGACCAAGTAGATGGGTGGACAGACAGACGATTGAGCAAATGGATACACAGTCACTATTGGCAGCTCTCGTTGGGAACAAGGCATTGCGGCTTCAGCTACAGTGTCTGGGCTTGTGCTGCTTCCTTACAGTCACAAAGCTTGCTGCCAAATGTGCCTTTCAGAAGAGAATGATTTCTTTCTCTTTAAATAGAAACTAGCATCTTTGAGAAAAAAAGGAATACTGTACATAACCACAGTTTCTTTTAGGTATGTTCCCTTAATAAAAACATATTGAGGGGCCACTGTGTGTAAGATACTCTTCTCGACCTAGCTTACTGCCTGGCAGATTTCTTTAGATTTACCAAGGCATCCTGGCTTAAGACCTTGGGGTTAGTAGTGATGGGACTCAGGTGTTCCCATCTGGTGTTCAGGTATTATATCTAGGAAAACCAGAATGACACCAGTAAGAAGTTTCTATCCAGTGTGAACACACATTAAAGATTTTGCAGTGATTGCTCTTTTTCTCCGGGGTTTACTTACTTGACCATTGGTAGAAATGTTATTCCTGCTTCTAAAAAGTGCATTAATAAGGAATTTTAACAGAAAAAAATATTTGAAACATTTAGTATGAGGGTTGATTTTAAAATTCCGTGATGATAGGAGATTCCCCTAAGCCATAAGTGCCTCTCGGTCTTCAAGTGTGTATCTAGGAAATACCTCAGCTGTCATTTCATGGTGTGCAAAGACAGGAGCTGTGTACCTTGTGTAATGCAAGTGTTCTAAGCTGGACAGAGCGGAGAGTAACTCAGGGACTGGAGGGCAGGTGTAACATGCTTTAGTCAGCTCCCAGCAGCTGGTAAGTTACATGGGCGATCCACCCTTATCTAGCTCCTGGCAGCCAGAGAGCTGAGCAACATAGGTCTGCAATCTGCAATCCATGCAAACAGAAGGTCCTGTACACCTTTATACCCAGGGGAACAATAGAGGCAAGGTGCCAAGTTACATAAGCATGACTTCACCGTACATAGTGATGGCTCTCTAGGAATGCATGGTGCCTCCCGTGTGTGAGAAAGCCCAGGCAACTGGTCTAATCCCACATCCAAGGCAATGGGAGAGAAAACCCAAACAACTTTGTCTGGTCCTACACATTGTCTAGGTTATCACAGAACTAATGTGGTTTTGGAGCAAAGAACATTCTGTCTTCTCCTACTGTTATACTTGAGAAAACTGAGGCTCAGAAGTATAAAGCCTCCTCACTTGTTTTGATATTTGAATGTAAACATATTTCAAACAACTGCCTATACCTAAATCTTTTGTATGGGTGTGCAGAGACAGGTACATATGAAGTGATGTTATATGTTTAATAATGTGTATTTATTGATTTGATAAGAATAGGTTCATAAGCCTCCATGAGAAGAGATCCTAAGGCTTAGGAGAAGTGTACAAAAGATGAAAAAGAAAACTCCAAGGAAATGCTAGAGAGAAGCAGGCTGCCCTCAGCGCCAATCATATTACTTATGAGTTCCAAAAACCCAAACAACTCCATGTTAGTAGGAAAGTTTTCCTTTCTCCTTGTGGGATGTATAAGATGGTTGGGAAACAACTGCAGATTGTCAAATCTTAGGCACTCAGCTTACCCTTGTCATGAAATTGGCTTTGGAATGGCCCCTGCGTGCAACAGGAGGGGCCGAGCAGGTGTGTGCCCTCAAAAGAAAGATAAGGAGAGGTAGAAGCAGGCCGGCTGGATCAAAAAGGGTTTGTTAACCTCTGCTCCAAGTTGGGAGGGAGCTTTGCCCATTTGCAGTGTCTGCTTTCCCAGTGTAGGAGAGAGGATGAGAGGGGCTGGTGTTGGAGACCTCTAGTGAGAGACAGGGTCTGGAATGAAGGGGAAGGAAATAAGGCAGGCAAGGATGGAATGGGCAAAGTCAATGGCCAAAAGGAAGCATAGGAGATGGTGGTGGCCTCAACTAAAATGCTGATGCTTATAACCTTGGAGGCAAGGTTGTTCAGAAGATGAACATATAGGCAGCTGGTGGGGTTGCAAATATGTGTAACTGCAATGAATAAATGAAAGTCTCAGAGCTGAAGGTATTGGGGAGGGAGGGGCGGGTTTGGGGATGGATGGCCCATGTGGCCATCACAGGCTCAGACAGTGAGAGCTGGAGTGGGGGAGGCCAGTGTTCTAAGAGCTAGTGTCCTCCCAGATGTTTGTGTATCCTGGGGGTTGATGATAGTGATAAGAAAGGTTCAACAGCGTGGTAGCAAGCAGCATTAGCCTCCAACAAGGAGGGGCCTTTTGAAGGCAGGTAGGAGATGTGACCTTAACACTGCAATGGTGGGACTGTGTCAGGCAGACTAGAGCTAATAGCCTTGGCTTTGTGTGGTGGCTGTGAGGTTGTCAGGGTGGAAGCAGGTCAGTCAGTGAGACTGGGTTACTATGGCTCTGGAGTCCCAGAAGGCACTAGCCATTGCTTTCACATGGGGAAGCATGTGTCAGAGGAGTAGCCTTGGAAGACAGGCATTTGGGTGGTGGACACCAGGATATAGGCAGAAGGCCCAGAGACTTCCCAGACTTGCGCCACTTAGAGATGCCCTAGTGCCTTAAATGTTAAACACACCATGTGCCTTTCCTCCAAGGGTCTGGAGGCTGTCCTGAGAGAGCTGGCACACAGAATGGGAGATGCAGTGGGATTACTTTTTTGTTTTTTCACTTGTAATGATGCTGGAGCCCTGGATTTCAGAGAAATGCTGGGAGATAAAGACTGATGAGCTCTGAGGCATTTTAGCTTGAGGCAAAGATTAAGTAAACATTTATATGCCAAACATCAAGTAAGCGCTTAGCAAGGGCAAATGTCTCTCTGGAGACCAACTTACTGGCATGGAAGTTAATTTTTTCTTTAGATTTACCAAGGCGTCCTGGCTTAAGACCCTGGGGTTACAATTTAGCAGGAAATAAGCTTCCAGGTACTGATCACTCAGTGAAGTGTACAGCCTCCATGCCCACCAAAAGAAAGCATTGTAAAATACTTCTTTGCTTTTATTAGGTATAAACCAGTCAACCATTTAATCACAAAAGAGGAAGAGAAAGCTACCTAGTGTGTACACACACGTGTCCGTAAGTCAGCAGGCAAACTGTATGCTTGGATGCTTAGACCATCATCTTGAATTTGGATCACTTAAGTGTTTTAGTTTTCTTTTCAAAGAGTCCTAGTGATCCCTTGTGTGACGTTTGAGTATCTCACTTCTTTTCTACAAGTCAGAATAAAGACACATTTCTGGAGAGTTCAGGAGAGAGATCTTGGCCAGGAATTACAGAGGTGGGTGTCATTGGCTCATAGATGGCTGTTACAAACATACGGTGGATTCAGCCACTCCAGGAGACTATGGAGAAAAAGGAGATAAAAGAGACAACTGTAGGGAAAAGTCACTATTTAGAGGGTCACTATGCGAGTCATCAGAGGGTAGGAAGAGTATATTGTTAAGGAAGCTAGAAGAAGGGCTCATGGAACAACTACTATTCAATGGTTCTCATGTTGGGTGTGCCCCAGAATCACACTGGCCTTCCCTGAGTCCCAACTCTGTCACTGTAATCTCAGGTAGCAGAAATGTGGACATCCTCAGGCAGTGCATTGGGACCCTTCTTAGGGGCAGAAGGAAATTTGTCAAAACACAGACATATGCTGCCCCAAGTTTCTGATTCAGTAGATCTGGGTTAAGGCCCCCAAATTTCCATTTCTCACAAGCTCCCAGTGTCACAACTGCTGATAGTCCAGGGACCACACTAGGAGAACTGCTGCCATAGTGAAAGCCAGGGACACACCAGCCCTAGTTATTAGCTGACCCTTGATGATCCCAGTTGAGCAATTTCTATGAAATAATTTGGGGTAGAAGATAGATCTGGGGTGAGGTGAAGAAAAAATGGACAAGAGGCCAAGCATGGGTAGATATATCTTGTGAGAAATTGGCTCTGGAAAGAAGATAGAGAATGGATACTAGATAGGGATTCAGTGATGAGAGAAGATGTGTGTGTAGGGGGTGTGTGTGTGTGAGAGAGAGAGAGATTCATTCATTCATTCATTTCAGATATTTATCGGGTACCTATATTCAGCCAGGGCCCTCTCCTAGGTAGTAGTTAACTAGGGTAGCCAGGCCAGACATGGATCCTACCTACTCACTGCTTACTAAGGCTTTGGGACTAGGCACATCCGGGTCAAGACCATATCCCTCTTCTTAAATACCCTGTGACCTTGGGCAAGTTTCTCACATCCCCAAGACTGTTTCCTCTTCTGCAAAATGACACAGTGAGGCCTACCTGACTCAGGTGTGGAGAGTCTAAACAAGCCACTCCGTCTCAGGCACCTAGCTCATTGCCTGGCAGTTTGAGAGGCACTCACCAAATCTGTGATCTTGCTAGGAAAGGGGTTGCCACATAGTGACATGCAAGTCATCCTCTGGAGCCCCATGGGAATGGAAATGTGGACATCCTCAGATAGCATATTGGGAGGCCTGTAGGTAGGAGTTGGGAGCATGAGCAGCCCCCTAGATGTAGCAACAGAGTCAGAACCCAGGGAAAGCTGGGAACTGCAGGAGAGCAATTGAGTCATGGAGCATAGGAATCTCGTAAGGCACAGGGGAAAGCACCATGTTGTATTTTAAGGGTATCTTCATTATTTGCTGATCTCCTTTCGTGTTATGTATAATATTTCTTTCTTTCTACTCATACATAGAATGAATTTTCTTTGCTGCAGTAAGAACCAATCATAGTAATGAGATATAGCCTCACCCACATTGATTTTCCTGCCACTAATAGCAGGCAGCAGGTAGGGAAACACTAGGACAGCGGTTCTCAACCTGTGGGTCACGACCCCTTTGGGGGTCAAATGACCCTTTCACAGGGTTTGGGTCTCCTAAATACATCCTGCATATCAGATATTTACATTATGATTCATAACAGTAGCAAAATTACAGTTAGAAAGTAGCAATGAAAATAATTTTATGGTTGGGGGTCACCACAACATGAGGAACTGTATTAAAGGGTCACAGCATTTAGGAAGGTGGAGAACCACTGCACTAGGAAGCCTCAACACCTCACACATGCATCGTACTAATGGGTTCCTATAATGCTTTTTCCATGGGCTATTTCTTTGAGTACTCTTCTTCCAGTGTATCCCACAAAGTTTTCTCAAAATTGCATGATGATGAGTTTTCCCTCCTCCAGGCACTGCCAAAGCATTGTCCTCAATATCTTTAAACCCCCTCTTTAAAGCATCTTTAAAGTGCTTCTTGGAGATGCCAAGCTGTGGGTCTGCAGATACAGTCTGCAGGTATCATTCATCATCCTTTTGCCTTATGTGGTCATAGGGCTTGTTGTTCCCTGGATGGGCTCTGGAGGGAGGTCTGCTTCTGGATCTACTTGCAGAATCTGCAAAAAGAACAGAAATTATGAGGGGAATTGAGTGAACAGTGTCCTATCACCTTCCAGTGTGTCTTAGCCAGCTATAAATAGCCAAGTGTATTTGTGCTCAGCTGGACAAGGGCACTAGGTGCAAGGGGAGAGCTGCCAGGAAAACCATGCTAGTCCCTGCTGTTTGAGCCCCTGGCCTTACTTGGGGTGCCCCATATTTAAATGGGGCTACTTTCATAGTCCACAAGTACCTGTGACTCCTAGGACATTGTTGGTCACCAGGTGAATATGTAAGAACTGCACAGATATCAGCAGAGTCTTTGGATCTGTATTCTGGGAAAGGAGAGGAAGGCTCCTCCTACCCTCCATCTCATGAGTGAAGGAAACTAGGGGTGCTGATGCTCCAGTTTTGTCCTTTCCGGATGGAAGGATCCAACCAACCTGGGCAGTAGCAACAGTGCCAGTGCCAGGGCAGAACGCTTCTGAAGGACTGGCTTCACATTTGTGTGCCCTGTCTTCACAGATGGGCGGAGCCCTCTTATAGTTGTTGATTTGAGAGAAAAATCTCTTGGAGCATAAAATATGTGCATATGGATGCTCATTTTTATTATCACCATCCCAAATGTGGTGGGAAAAGATTGGACTGGCTTGGCATCAAGAACCTTCCATCTGTTTCCGGCTCTGCCACCAATCATTCTCACCCTCAGAGCATGAGACCCTTGTCTGTAATAAAATGGGGGCTAGAGCTGGGTAATCTCTACCCAGCTTTAACAGCCAGAGCTGCAGTCTGAGATGTTAGGAGTAGGCGGCCAGCAGAGCAGGGAGGGAGCGCTCTCTAGCGTTGGCCTTGCATCCCATGGTGTGTGACTGGGTGGGAGCTGCACAGTGAGTGATGAGACAGGTGTAGTAGCAGTTTTACTTAAGAAGGGGGTGTTGAGGTTGCAGAGTTGAAGAAAGAAAGAAATAATGAATACAGGGTAATTCAAGGGGTTTCTCCAGGCTCTGTGCATTTGACATCTGTTATCCATTTGCATTGACAACTCCTAGGTGGGATGAAAAGTGGTGAAAAATAGAGGATACACAGCATGTGCTTTAATGGTTTCCTAAGCATGGGCAATGGGGCTTTTCTATTTCTTTTCCTTTCCTTTTCTTCCCAGCATTTTCCCCGTGTAAGGCAGTTAAAGCCCAAACACGTGCATTATGGTAGTATATCCCTTTGAGGGAAAACTACCAAATAGAGTCACCATCTGGACTTGGAATCTTTTGTTCAGTAGGAATGGGTAGATTTGCTCTTTCTCCCTTCATCTCTACTTACCTCCAGAAGGTTTTAGGGTTCTTTTTGGTGGATTTTTGTTGCTGCGGTTAATGCTGCTGCTAATTTATTTATTTGTTTGTTTGCCTTGGCTTCCTGTGCTCTTCAGCACCTTCTCCGTGCCACATGTCTTGGCTTAACTGTCCCAACTCGGGCTAAATTGGGCCATGCCACTGGCTGAGATTGTGTTCTCAAGGGATGCACACGGTGTGTCTTCGACATTTCCATCTGTGCAAAAGCTTCTTTTTCTGTCTTGCAGATCTAAGTGGGAAAAGCAGGCCCCTCTGGATGGGACAGTGCATGATTTTTGTTTATTAGTAGTACTTTTAAACTCAGGGAGCAGGGGCAATTTACCCAGCCAGCGGTGAGCCGGGGAGAAAAGACCATCTGACATCCTTGATGACTCACTGTCTCCAAGGCTGGATCTCCAGCCTAGAAGACCAGAAGGCTAAGGAAACCAAATTTGAAAAGGGGTCAAGAGCTTGGTCTCTGGAGTTGGACTTAATAGGCTCAAATCTAGACCCTGCTACATTTCTACTTTTATGACCTTTTATCAGCAAGTGACATACTCTCACTGAATCTCAGTTTCCTTATATGTATTATGAAAATAAGGATGTCACAGGCAGGGTTATCCAGGAATCAGACTTGGAGCCAGTATTTAGCATGAAGATATGTTTTAGGGTTTGATACCCATGGAAAGGAGAAGGAAGCAGGTTTGGGCCGAGGGAGAAGTTGCAATATTCACTCAAAAAGCCTCAGCAAAATACACAGGGAGCTTTGCAGCTAAAATGACCCATCTGAGTCATCCCAGGTTGGGCAGAAATGGCCAAGATTTTTGTACCATGAGGTGTGGGCCCCCCTGGAGAAGAGAGTGAGTGCCTTGGAGGAGGAGCCTCTCTGCAGCTAAGATGGTCTCTGGGAGAGCCTGCAGCTAGAGGCTGCCTGCTGACAGTGCTCCTAACAGCAGGGACAGGATCCTTTCACTGAAAGGGATGGGGCGTAATAGGAACCTCAAGGGGTAGTTATGAGGACCGAATACTTAGTGCATGAAAGATGCTTTTTCTAGTGCCTAGCATGGGTAGATGTTCAGTAAACTGTAGCTGCTGCTGGTATTTCTGTGGGATAGCTGGTTCTGCTTATACCTCCTGGGGGTCTTTCGGCTTCGGTCCCTTCTCTGTGATTTAAGTTCTTGGTCCAGTAAAGCAAGGAAACTCTTTGCTTGCCTGTGCAAGCCATGTGTTTTAAGTGTCTGTAACTAAAACTGCTAAGAAAAATACAAGAAAATAGCATTATTTTGATTTAAAAATTAGAAATAACGGAAACCTTGTTCTGATATCTTTGGATATATGGTGATATTACCTGCCTTCTAGTATGTTCTCCTTGTAGTTAACAGTGGTGGGCATAGAAGCTCACCAGACAAAAATGCTGGTAGTAGCTTATAAATTACAAAAGGATGGGCTTTGTCCTTTTTCTTTAGGTTCAATCACATCCTTTTTGTCAAAATTGTACTCACATGTTGGGCAGACAGGGAAGAACAGGGGACTACTGGGAGCTGCGTCCTCACTGGGCATCGGTTACTTCAGACATGTGCTTTACAGAATTTCAGAAACTCTGGCATTTTTCAGAACTGATATTCATTAGCGTTGTTGTAAGAGTCTATAAATACAGTGAAAGGCATTTACAAATAGACATTATAAAATGCTTACACACCCACAGTCTGAACACTGTCAAAACACCAGCTGCAGCTTCTCTACTTGGAAGGATCAGGACCTTTTTTAAACTACACCTACTGTGTTTTCAAAATAGGCTTGCTTCTGGCCCTGTATAGAAGATCATTTTAACTTAAGCCTGTGTCTGGCTCTTGGCATGAGGGATCAGGGCTCAGTTAGAGAGATGGGAGGGATCCCAGTCTCCTTCCTGTCAAGATGTGGCTTGTACTTTAGAGTCTTGGGAAAAGTCACTTAGGAATGACTAGTTCTTATTTCTTTTTTCTTTTTAGTTCCTATTTCTTTAGAATGGTCCCTCATGGTTCAGAGCATCAGACCATCTGTACAGAGCCTGTAGGCCCATCCAGAGATGTGAAACACTCCCCTGAGTCAGAAGCCCCTTCCTGGAAAGAGTTCATCTCAGGTCACATTAAATGCCACTGGAGGGGTAGCCATCTTGGCCAACTTGGAGCATAATAGTTTTTTCCTTTTGTCCAGTGCCCTTAGAACAGTGCTTCCAAAATTGGGGATTGAGCCTCTAGTAGCTCCAAATGGTTCACACCTTTTGTTTTCATCTACATAATATTCTTTATAGTTTTCTGTTGTTATCCATTGTCATAGAATATTTTTAATTTCTTAGGATTTCTCAAACAGAAATGTTGTATTAGCTCAGGCCACCATAATAAAGTACCACAGACCAGGTGACTTAAACAACAGAAATTTATTTCCTCACTGTTGTAGAAGCTAAAAGTTCAAGATCAAGTTATTGTCAGAGTTGGTTTCTTCTGAGGCCTCTATCCTTTGCCGACAGCTACCTTCTTATTGTGTCTTCACATGGTCCTTCCCCTGTGTAATCCCAGTGTCTCTGTGTCCACATTTCTTTTTCGAATACCATATTGGACTAAGGCCCACCCTAATGACCTCATTTTTAACTTGGTCACCTCTTTAAATGCCCTGTCTCCAAATACAGTCACATTTTGAGGTACTAGGGGTTAAGGCTTCTACATATGAATTTGGGGAGATACAATTCACCCAATAATAGATATATACTGGGGGATCTGCAAAAAATTTTGTTTTATTTAAAAAGTGTGGACACATTACTCAAGTGTGAGAAATGCTTTGAAAATGGAGGTACTATAGAATGAATGTTTATGTCCTCCACCCTTGAAATTCATGTGTTGAAATCCTAACCCCTAAGGTGACAGATTGGAAGGTAAGCCCTTTGAGAGGTGATTAAGTCATGGAGGCAAACCCCTCAGAAATGGGATTAGTGCCCTTGTAAAAGAGAACCCTCATCCTTCTACCCCATAAGGACATAGTGAGAAGGCACTATCTATGAACCAGGAAGTAGACACTTGCCAGGCACAGAATCCACTGGCACCTTGACCTTGGACTTCCCAGCTTCCAGAACTGTGAGAAAAATAATTTTTTCTTTATAAGCCACCCAGTCTATGGTATTTTATTATAGTGGCCAGAACAGACTAAGGCAGGAGGTTAGAAATAGAATCAAGATTATAACTTACACACAGGTTATTTTCTAAGGTGTACAAGACCCAGACAGATCACAATGTTCGCTTACTCATGGAGTTAAACAAAAACTTTTTTGGCATACCTACATGTACAAAACACTGTATTAAGAGGGAAGAAATGATAAAATCCCTTTCTAAAGAATAAGTGGAAGAGGTCACTAGGTACATATGTAAATATGAAATGCTTTGATAAGGGTTGGAGTAGAGGGGTGTATTGTAGGAAATGATGAGAAGAGAGGTAGATCTCAGAGCACTAAAGGGTGAGTTACATTTGTTCAAGTAGAATGGAAGGGGAGGGCATTCCAAACATTGACAGAGACATGAAAATTTAGAGACAAGGGAATGATGAAAATGTCCCAGACGGCCCAAAACTTACAGGACCACCTCCCATCTCAACCTCAACCCAGATGCCAACATTTCTCTAATGTTGAAATTATGGAATGAGAGCTCTGGAAGGCCCCTTGGAAGTGACCCTGTTCGAGTTAGCCCACCATTGGTTTTATTGATGAAGCACCCAAGTTCCAGAGAGGTTAAGTAGCCTGGTCCAGGTCACACTGGGGGTAAACAGCAGGTTTAGATTAGCACACCTGGCCTACACTTCTAAATCTAAAATTCCTTGACTCCACACACACTTCAATTGCTTCCCAGGTAAGATGACCTCATAGGGCACCTATGGTCAGGGTGATTCTTTTTTTTTTTTGAGACAGAGTCTCACTATGTCACCCTTGGTAGAGTGCTGTGACATCACCAGCTCACAGCAACCTCAAACTCATGGTGATTCTCTTTCCTCAGCCTCCCAAGTAGCTGGTACAAGCACCCACCGCAGTGCCCGGCTATTTTTTTGTTGAGTTTCCATTGTTTGCTTAGCTGACCCGGGCCGGGTTCGAACCTGCCACCCTTAGTAATGTGGCTGGCACCATAACCACTATGCCAAGAATCAGCAAGCTGGTCAGGGTGATTGTAGGTCTCACCTTTTACCTTGATGATACCGTTAAGGAGAATGGAGAGATAACATGAGCATCCTGAATTGTATGAGTCTTCTCACTATAAAAGTAAACTGTAAAAGGAAAGAAAAACTCATCTAGAGTCTTACCCTGAAGACAACTGCTGTTAACATTTTGGACTATTTCTTGCTCATCTTTTTTTTTTTTTTTTTTTTTTTTTTTTTTAGCAGTTTTTGGCCAGGGCTGGGTTTGAACCCACCACCTCCAGCATATGGGGCCAGCGCCCTACTCCTTGAGCAGTGCCCAATTTCTTGCTCATCTTTTTCCTATGTCTGATTTGATTTGTTTGCCACCAATTTTACACAGGTGTGATTGTTCTGAACATCATACAACTTTGTCTTAGGGGGAAAACTATATTTATTATACAAATACATAATACATTCCCATTTCAGAAAATGTGGCAAATGTTCATGACTTCCACAGATGTTTTTAGAATCCCTTGCATCTACCAGGCACTGAGCTGGATGATAGAAATCATCCATCAGAATACCCAGGAATAACCACTGTAAATATTCTTCCAGTCTCCACAGGAAAATTGTCTTCCTGATACATCAGGAGGGCATATGGGTGTATGTTCATTGCTGTGTGTGTTATTCTTAACCTGCCTTTGTCCCTTGCCATTGTAACATAAGCATTTATTCTTGTCAGCATAAGCCATTTATAATGCTCATTTTAATGGCTATTTAAAAATCCATCAAATATCATGGTTTATTCAAGTGTTCCCCTATTTAGGAAAGATTCCAGTTTTTTTTTCTTTCAGTTTTTCATTACAAAATAACACTGATAAACACATTGATGCACAAAACCCATTTGGGTATTGCAGACTATTTCTTTAACACAGACTTACAGAACTGGATTTAAGCATATGAACATTTTAAATGTTATTGATACATACCCTATTCTTAAAAATGACTTGATTTTGCCCTTTACCATTACACAAAGAATCTGAGATAACTTTCAAAAATGCACATCATACTAGCTAGGTGAAGTGGGTCATGCCTGTAATCCTAGCACTTTGAAAGGCCAAGGCAAATGAATTGCCTGAACTTAGGAGTTCAAGACCAGCCTGAGCAAGAGCGAGATCTGGTCTCTACCAAAAAATAGAAAAACTAGGTGTTGTGGTGGCCATTTGTAGTCCCAGCTACTTGGGAGGCTGAGACAAGTAGATCACTTGAGCCCAGGAGTTTGAGGTTGCTATGAGCTATGATGTCACAGCACTCTACCCAGGGTGACAGAGTGGGACTGTGTCTTTAAAAAAAAAAAAAAAGCACATCATGAGTGAGGTAAGCCAGGCACAGAGAGACAAATACTATATGATCTCACCTACATATGGACTCTAAAACAATTGAACTCAAAGAAGTGGAGAATAAAATGTCAGTTACTAGGACCTGAGCATAGATGAAGAAAGGGGAGACACTGGTCAAAGGGTACAAAGTTCCATCTACACAGGAGTAAGTTCTGGATTATTATACAGCATAGTAACTATAGTTAATAATGTGTATTTCAAACCAGCTGAAAGAGGATTTTAAATATTCTATTACTGGCTGAACATGGTGGCTCATGCCTATAATCCGAGCACTCTGGAAGACTATGGTGGGTAGATTGCCTGAGCTCAGGAGTTTGAGACCAGCCTGAGCAAGAGCCAGACATTGTGGCAGGTGCCTGTTGTCCCAGCTACTTGGGAGGTTGAGCGAAAAGGATCACTTAAGCCCAAGAATTTGAGGTTGCTGTGAGCTATGATGCCAGAGCACTCTATGGAGGGTGACAGAGTGAGACTCTGTCTCAAAAATAAATAAGTAAATAAAGAAGCATTCTATTACAAAGAAATAAATGTTTGAGGTGATGGATATACTAATTAGCCTGATTTGATCATTCCACAATGTAACATACATCTATCAAAACACCACAATGTGTTTTATAAATGTATATAATTATTTGTCAGTTAAAAATTATCTATATCCAAAAGAAAAACAAAACAAAAATACATATGAAAGACTAGTTGAGAGTGACAATAAAAGGAAAATTAGGATAGGAAACAATACAGCCCAAGATGAAATGAGCACAGTGTTGCACACCAGAGGGACCCTATAGTCCCTTGAGGCAGGCTCACATTTGACTGGAAGCTTCTAGCTGTCACATCACAGAGGGAAATAGCTCCAAGTTTGACAGTTACCAAAATACACAAATAAACCACATGTTCAGAAGCAGCTGAGTTGTTCTGAGATACATGTGATTAACTCATGAGCGAAACTCCTCCTCCCTACCACCAGCCCCTCTGACTAACTTCCCAGCTGCCCCACCTGGGTGTCATCTCAAACCACCTTCCACCCTTGACCAGAAAAAAAAAAAAGCCTAGTGGAGTTCATTAGATTTGCTGCCTGCCTAAGTGACCTCTTTTGAGAGCAGGATGCATGTTCTCAAAAGTTTCAGTCTTTGGTGTATTCCAAAAAGGACAGGACTGTCTGGCTGTGAGTATAGCTTGAGTTCAGCCTGTTAGTTTGAAAGATGATAGTGCCAAATCCTTCAGGTTCTATGGATACAAAATAATATTTAAATACCCTCAATAACTTATTTCTTTAGATCTGGGGGAAGGAAAGGAAGACTTCTTTTTTTTTTTTTTGTAGAGACAGAGTCTCACATTATTGCCCTGGGTAGAGTGCCATGGCATCACACAGCTCACAGCAACCTCCAACTCCTGGGTTTAGGCAATTCTCTTGCCTCAGCCTCCCAAGTAGCTGGGACTATAGGTGCCCGCCATAACGCCTGGCTATTTTTTTGTTGCAGTTTGGCCAGGGCCCAGTTTGAACCCACCACCCTCAGTATATAGGGCCAGTTCCCTACCCACTGAACCACAGGTGCCACCCGGAAAGGAAGACTTTTAAAAATACTTTTCTGTTAGTAATTCTGCACTTCTAAAAACATTTCATTCAGAAGATCACCTTCAAATTGGTGGATTCTGGGGTCTTGACAATAAAATGTTCTAAAACAAATGTTTCATATCCTGCCATTTCTCTTGACTTGAGATATGTGTAAGGCAGTGGCCCTATAAGATACTCTGCTACAGAAACCTGGCTGTGGGGTAGGGGTGGGGGGCTATAGCCTTAGGAAGTTGGAGTGAGGTAGGAACAAAGGCTCTTCTCTGATATCCAAGTTGCTTCCCCTTTCCAAGTAGAAGAGTTCATGCTCCACCTGAACTTCTGTTTCAACCTGGCTCTGTAAGGCCCAACGAGTCTGGCAGTACACACTCACAGGAGAGTCTTGGAACCGTAGTCTCTCTTAGTGGAGGTCAAGGTGTTGGCCCAGGCCTGGTCCCTGGGATTCTCACCTGTGTTTGAGGCTCTGGTTGAGGGTGCTTGTGGTTAAGAGTCAGTGTTATCTGCTTGGGAACTGGGGTTGGGGGGCCCTCACCTCCTTCCATTGGTCCTTCTCTGCTGTGACAAGGATGTACACATTGTGCTGAATATGCCTCCCCTCCCTACCTTTACTTGAGTAAGAAACCCAGGAGCCCACCCCCTTAGCTCCCTTGTCTGGAGTTTACCCACACTACTGTCCCTGACCTCTGGGTTTGTAGGTCTCCCACTATAGCGGTCCCTCTGTCTGCTGTTACTTCCCAGACAAACCAAACCCTGTAGTATCCAGCCCAGCAGTCTGGCCTTCGCCAACCTTCCCAGCCTTTCTCCTCTTGCTTCTTTCTGAGGACTTCAGGTTTTGGCCCTGGGAACCTGGCTACACTGGCACTCTAACCCATACCCAGGTTCTTGGTCAAGTAAGCCTATTGTAGATATGTCCTCTCTCTCTTTTCCTCGAAGATCCAACTGTAATGCCACCTCCTCTGTGTAACCCTCACCCTCTACCATGCAGATCCCCTGTCTAACCCTGTCCTTTTCTTCCCATGGGACTGTGACACATCTGCATCTTCCATGGTCTATGCCAGGTGGACCTGTGGTCATCTGTTACTCCCATTTAGACTGTGAGCCCTTCCAGAGTGGGTACTGCCTATTAATTCCCCCAGTACAACAAGAGCAAGAGCTTGTTACTACTCCCTGTGTGGTTAAACTACATAGCTCAATATAGTGACCTTTAGGAGCTTGAGTTGGACTATTTCTGTTGCTTCCCTAAGAACAATTGCTTAACTTCTGCCTCTCATTTTATGGGCAGGGATCTTTTCCTATTTCACTGCTATGATACCCCTTGGATAATGTCGTTTACAACTTATTCCCCCTGAAGGGCCTAAAGGACTACCTTTGGGGGGAAGTTGGAAGAACCTTCTGCTCATGCATGAGGAAGCTTTGTTTCTCTAGTCTTAAAGACCTGTTCCCATCCCAAAGAGCTCCTCTTAGCCCTGATACAGAGGGAAGTCACTTGTGTCCTGATGGGCATGGGGCACCCACCCAGGAGCCATCTAATTTTACAGGCCTGTGCTTTAGTGCCAGCTTCCAGGCTGCCAGATCTCAACTCGACACCTTGTGCCTGTCAACAGCCAGCCTGATGCCTCAACCCAGGCCAGAAAACCCTCTTCTCAAGGTTAAAAGTAGCTGACCTTTGACAAGCAGCATTGGCTACATTCCTTGTTCCTTAAAAGGAAAGCTCTCAGTTTGCATTTGCCGGTGCTTATTTGGCCACAGAACAGAAGGAGGCCCCGTGTTGCACCCCGTGTACCCAGCAGGAAGTGCATTGGTGAACAGTTATTATTAAAATAGCCATCTTTGAAAATGTGTGCTGGAGAGGGGCACATCCAGTCTGTCAGCTGGTTTACACTTCAGCCCATGTGGCTGGACGGCTGGTTGGCTCTCTGGCTCTCTCACAAAGGTGACAGTTCTACCCACCTCACACACAGGACACTCCTTAACGTGTGTGCAGCAAGAAAGCTGACAGAATGACAAGGGCACACACCAATTGTTAAATGTCTGGACTTGTGTTTTTAATGTAGGGGTGACGGTCCAAAGATTGACTTGGCGGGCAGTTCACTATCCAGCATCCTGGACAAGGATCTGTCAGACCGGAGCAATGACATTGGTGAGTAAAGACAGCGTTCTTGCTTCTCTTTGCAAAGATAGAAAAGAACTGTTGAGCCTGCTTGAGAACTAAGGGAACCACTGAAATGCAAGGCTGATATCCCTAGGTTGGCCATAGGTGTTACAGCTTTATGAAGAAGGGAACTAATGGTATTTTCCACACTAAATCAGAATGCCTGGAATCTTTACCCTCCCTGGCCTTAGGAAAAATTCCTTGCAAAGTCTAATAAAATGATGAGTAAGCCCTTTTGTAAAAGTAGGCATTAGCTCTTGTGTTCGTATTTTCCAGTGATTTATGTATTTGGTGTAGGATGGTGAATGGGTACAGCTGCAGAATGGCAGGGTTCCTTGTAGCTGCAGCACTAAGTGATGGGACTTTGAGGTGAAAATGAGCTTTGCTGTGCTAACTGCAACTTAGTTCAGAATAGAGTGAGTTTTCCCAAGGTCAGCATGCCACCATGTCATAAACAGAAAGAGGCTAACATCTCTCTGGGTAAACTATAGTCAGAGGTCCTTTTGGAGGTGTATAAGTGTAAGTATAAGGCCACATGTGTGCTGATTGAGGCCACTGGTGGTCTGACCTGGGTGACAGCCCTGTAGGAAGTCCAGATTCAGGGACTAATTTGTTTTTAGCTTTACATCTTTTATTTGTACCTACTGAAGTCATAAGTTAGCATCCTTTCATATTCTACATACTGCAGAGGGCTATGTTTTTGAATTTAACTTGTTTTACTATAACTTTAAATAAAAAGTTAAACTTTTTATTTTGAGATTGCTATTGACTTACATGCCGTTAATTGTGAAGTGATACAGGAGAAATCCATGTACCCTTTCCCCAACTTCTCCCCAGGGGTGACATCTTATAGGACTATAGTACAATATCATCACCAGAATATTAATATTGAGACAGTTCCTCAGTCTTATTCCTGTTTCCCTAGTTTTACTAGTACTTGTGTGTTTATTTAGTTCCATGCAATTTTATCATACATGTAGGTTTGTGTGTTCATTTCCACACTCGTGATACAGAACATTTCCATTGCCACCAGGATCCCTCAAGTTGCAGTTTTATAACCATACTCACGTCCCTCCTGCCCACCCTCTTTCCTAACCTCTGGCAGCCACTACCAGAGATTGATTTGACATGGAAGATAGATTTCCAGCAGCATCTATGTTGGCCACTCACTTTAGAAACAAATGTACAGCAGTTGGCAGGGTTTAGGCGCTAGGGCGCCCAACATGAGAATACTCCTCAGTCTGGGTGTTGTTTCCTTCTAAAGCCATTAATAGAACTGTGTCTTTGCAACTGTTAGAACTGCAGGCTGTGGTCTGATCTGGTGAAGCCTCGGGAGTAGTCTGTGCAGTTCTGACTGTAAATACCAAAAGTACCTGCCCTGTTCCCAGAAGCTGGTTTTTGTTCTCAGTCAGCCTTTGAGAAACCCAGCCAGGAAGTATAACCTGACAGGTTGAGCTGATACAGGAATAGCAGAAACCTGGCCTGTTATAGCATTCGCTCTGGATGCAGGGCAGGGAGGAGCAAAGTTCCTTCATTCCAGCTGGGAATGAAAACTCATTGTCACAGTGAGCCTGATCCAGTTCTGTTTCTGCCACTACAGTTTGCTATTTGGGCCCTGTTTTAAGCCAGGCTGACTGGTGGTGAGGTGTTGGTGAAGGTCACACAGGAAAGGAGGTGTCCTCCCTCCTCCAGAATACACAGGGCCATCTGTCTTGCTTGTTAAGAGCATTGACCTTTGGCCCTTCTTTTCTTTGGGTCTGGAGCTGTTTAAGGTAACTATTGCCAAAATATGAATCACTTGTTTTTCAGTTCTGACAAACCAGCGTGGAAATGCTGAGGGTATTGGTGGGGTAAGGTTAGTCTATAGAAGCTTTTCATGGTGTGGAAACTGAGTACGAGTTGTTGTTGTATCTTGGGAGCCTACAAAGATAGTGCTGAGGTTTGGTTCTCTCTCATTTTGCCATGAAGACATTAATCCCAGAAGACTGTAACTTCTCAAGTGTGTATTATTTGCATTGTAAGAAATGATGACTGGCAGCCACATAATCAAACAATGAAATACTTGAGTACCTACTACTCAAAGGTAGGGCTGCATAGATACTGAGGCCCTCATACACAGGCTTTGGCTTCCAGGGGCTTTGAATCTGCTTGGGCCTCTAACAAAGCAAATAAAATGTAAGGTTGGGGGAGATGGCTTATGCCTATAATCCTAGTACTCTGAGAGCCCAGGCCAGTGGATTGCTTGTACTCAGGAGTTTGAGACCAGCCTGAGCAAGAGCAAGACCCCATCTCTTCTAAAGTAGAAAACCTAGCTAGGCATCATGGCAGGTACCTGTAGTCCCAGCTATTCAGGAGGCTAAGGCAAGAGGGTCGATGAGCCCAAGAGTTTGAGGTTGCTGTGAGCTATGATGCCATAGCACTCTACCCATCTACTCTGTCTCAATAAAGAAAGAGAAAGAAGGGAGAAAGGAAAGGAGGGAGGGAGGGAGAAAGGAGGGAAAAAAGGAGAGACAAAAAGAGAGGGAGGGAGAAAAGAAAAGAAAAAAAGAAAGAGGAAGGAAGGAAGGGAAGGAAAGTAAGACAGCACTGAAGGTCTATATGAATGACAACTGAACAGTAGAAAGTAATGCTGATCAGAGGAGAGGGTATTCTCTCAGGCCTTGGGTGTTGCGACAGGCTTCATGAAGGGGGATGGATTTATCTGTACCTTAGATTTGGATTTGCTTTGTGGGGCTGGAGGTGAATCACATGGGAAGTGATGACCAACCTAGCTGCAGTAGAAAGCTTGTTCTGCGCAGAAGGGGACTAACATGGAAGTCTAAGTAGGGATGGATTGAGTTTGAAGGGAATGGTTTTGTAATTTATTCTGTAAGCAGTGGGAACCATTGATGGTTGACAGCAAAGTGACATGATCAGGTCTAAAAATGCATATAATAACTGATGGAGCTTTGTGAGACCAATCAGATGAAGGGAAGATAGATGTCAAGTTATCAGATTATCTGATATTTGGGGTGAGAGGCAGAGAGAGCCAGAATTAAGCTGCTCATTGGGTAAGCAGGGATAGATGTGGAAATAGCAACATGAAAGAATTATTGCCAGGCTTTAGTAACAGGTTGGATTTGGGAATGGGGAGGAGAGAATGATTTATTAGATATGAGGTTTTAGGGTCCGGTTACTAGGGAACAAATGACATGAGTAGAAATGAGCATGTCAGGATGAGGAACTGGTTTGGGGCAAAACATGATGAGTTAATAAGCATGTTGGCTTTGAGATTTGGTGAGATGTGGCCATGTCAGTGCCAGATGGAGATAGAAGGGGGAGTGCCAAGCCTTGAGAGACTGGCAAGGGTGGAGGTAGGGGTTGTGACTTCCTGGAGATAGCAAAGGAAAAGGCAGGATTGGCGTACTGCAGACCTGGATTTGAGTGCTGAATCTGCTGCTTACTGGCTGGGTGGCCCCAGGTAACTTACAGAGACTCTCTGAGCTTCAGCTGCCTTGTCTGTAAAGAATATTATTAACATCTCTATCAACTTCTTCTCTGTGTCTTCCAGAATTATATCAAATCACTTGGTGGGTTATAAAAATATAGAAATGCTTATTATTAATGTTTGCTTAGAAGTGATAGCTGGGTCCTAGAGATAAAGTTCTTAATCATGAGAAAAGGCAAAGAAGAACCTAGGGCTAAGACCAAACCCCCACAAAGTCCACATTTAAGAGAAAAGCAGTGTCTTACAACAGCACAGAGGTTGAGGTGGGATTTTAAGCAGGATGTCTTTAAGCCCGAAGGCAGAAATGTTCTTTGAAGGTGGGTCAGTCAAGGAGAAAACGACATTGTGTGGATGTGGGGGTGGCTCTCCTAAGGACTGCTTTTGTAGCATTTGTTCATTGCTTTGGATCAAGGAGGAAATTATTTGTACCAGAATGTTTTGGTAGTGATTCAGATAATTGAAGCTGTCCAAATGTGGGCTGCAGTGAATAGCATAATACAACCCTGAAACCCATTAGAAACCATCAGTGTTAGCTATAAATAAATCTATGTTTCTGCTTAATAAAGCTATAATTTAAAATTATTATAATATTAAATTAAAGAACATGACTTTTTCAGATCTCGTGTGGGCAGCTACCAGCATCTGTCAGCCAGCAATAATTTAGAATGAAATCAATTGGTCCAAAACTAAGTTGTTGATGTCTGTTTGAGATATTGTTTGTATCAAACTATGCAGCCATATTTCAAGTAACATAATAGAAAACATGGATAAACTCCAACACAGACTTGTGCATGAATAGAGATGAAAATTAAATTGTCCAGTTTTTCTCTTTCTGACGGAAGAATCTCTGTTCCGACTGAATGGGAGATTATTCGCCATGAAGTCAAGTGCCATAACATTTACTTTTATTATGCCATATATTGTAGTTCCTGCCGTATGGTGAGATTTATTGTTACACTTCCATACTACTGAGATTTTCAGTTCCTTACCTACTAAAGCATAGCAACAGGCCATCAAATGAGAAGCAGCCTGTGAACTAAGCCACCTAATTTCAACTAATTGATTTAGAGAAAGTCTTTCTCATTCCTCTTCAGTTGTTTAGCATCTTTGTTTGAACTGTTGGGTTTTTTTAACCATTCTGTCCAAATCTCAAACTTTTCCTATTTCCATCTCTTTATGTGGATACTACTCCCTCCCTCTTCACTAGAGAAAGGTGAAGATTGCCCTGCTGTCTTTTCTACTTGACCTATAAAACATGCTTCACACTACACTCAATTTGGGGGCCAAGTGTTGCTTGTTTTAAAGTTGACAGACTTTGAATTATGGAAGGGGGTTGGCAGATATGAAGGCTAACTTCAACTGGTCCTCAGATCTCCCTCAAATGCTTAGGCCCTGTGGTTCGTTTGAACCAGGAAATGTAAGAGTACTTCCCTACAGCCTAGGAATGCTGTTAAGAGCCATTTGATTTTGGGTGCTGTAAAGGTTCTCAACCTGGATTGTTGTGATAGTTGCATAACCCTATAAACTAACTAAACGTTGTTAAGTTGTACGCTAAAATGGATGAATTTTATGGTCTATAAATTATGCCTCAGTCAAGCTGTTAAAAAGGGGGGAAAAGAGCTAATTGAAAATTTCCACACACTGATGTTAAGGTCCCAAACTTAAAAAAGATATGCACACCACTAATCTTTAAGTATGGAGTTTGAAGTGACTCCTTTGCCTCACTTTATAAAATAGTTGTGATTATTTAGAATAATAAGCACGGTATTGGTATCTATGGGTTGTCTGTAACCCAACCCTTTATAAATAGAATTATGTTTTAGGCATGTTAAGAAAGCTCACTAGGGCTAGGCATGGTGGCTTACTCCCGTAATCCTAGCACTCTGGGAGGCTGAAGCAGGTGGATTGCCTGAGCTCAGGGGTTCGAGACCAGCCTGAGCAAGAGAGAGACCTTGTCCCTACTAAAAATAGAAAACTAGCCAGATATTATGGTGGATGCCTATAGTCCCAGGAACTAGGGAGGCTGAGGCAAGAGGATTGCTTGAGCCCAAGAGTTTGAGGTTGCTGTGAGCTATGACATCATAGCACTCTATCCAGGGCAACAGACTAAGACTCTGTCTTAAAAACTTCTCTGAAAGCTTACAGAGGAATCACTTTATAATGTAAATAAATCCGAGAGGGTGTTAAATACCTGTATCATTTTACATCATTTTCTTAAATTAAGATCCACCTAGACATTGATTTTAGCTGATTACCTGATGATAGCTGCTAGGTGATAGAATAATCCCCAAAGTGTTCAAAAGGCTTAGGAGTGTTTTCTAAACATGTTTGGGGGTAGAATATACTTTTATAATCTTTGATTTCTCTTTCAGGTAAGATATGCAGATAGTGGCTTTTGAGGACTATAGCTGTGTGTGTAATATCCTCCCAGTGTTAGAATTATTCCTCTAAGACCATGGAGGACACACAATCCCTTCTGTCAACCCTCTCCCATGGTCCTAAGGTTGTAGAGTTGAAATAATAGCAGTAAGGGAAGGGAAGAAGGAACCAATATTCATTAGGTACCTACTAGATGTTGTGTCTGTTTTTTTCTCATCATCAACAGCCCTTGTGAGGGAGGTGTAATGACTCGTGTTTTTATAGAGAAGGAATGGAATAAAAAAAGCCAGGGAACTTGGGCAGAGATGTTGGGATGATAACTAGCAGAGTTGGAGCTGATCCCAGATCTCCCTGACTCATGAGCCTAAACTTTCAATGCATGAGGTGGGTCTATGTCAGTGATTCTCAACTATTCTCCCCAGGGGACATATGATAATGCCTGGATACATTTTAGGTTGTCACACCATGCGTGTAGAGGGGAGGGTGCTATTGGTATCCAGCAGGTAGAGGCCAGGGAAAGGATGTTGCTAAACATCTTACAGTGCACAAGACAGCCCCACAAACAACAAAGAATGACCCAGGCCCCACTGGCAATAGCACCAAGGTCAAGAGGGCCCAATCTGTGCCGAGAAGCCAATGGTAAATTGGGAACAGCTGGCAGAGGACAACATCTTCCTCAAGTGCAGCCTTGTGCTCCCTGGAGTGGCCTTTCTAATATCCTGAGAATCTCTATAAAGCCTAGTTTGCAAATAATTTCAGAGCCTCTGGAAACCAGAGACTTCATATGTAAAAAAAGAGAATATATTCAAAGAAATTAATTTGAACATCACCCAAGGACGTAACCATGACCTTTAAGAGAGAGATCTTCCTCAGGCTGGCACAAGTCAAATGATTTCACATAGAAGGAGTGTTGTATTTGGGATTAGATACTCACCAAAGGTCTAATACCCAGTGTTTAAATGTGTATTAAATAAAAGGACAACACACATGAAATTTCATCAATACTAAATTCTCAATCTGTACTGCATGTAGTAAAGCTATATAGAATATATGTGTATATTTAAAGCAATTTAATAATGACCATTAACACAAAATTTTTGTTACCCTATTTTGCAGTTTTTACCTTTTACCATAAGAAATCATTTCTAGGGAGTTCTTAGATAGATTTTGAGGAAAAACCCAAATCCCCTGGCTTTAGGCTATTGGTTTTCTGTTCTCTTTTTAAAATGAGTATTTGAAACATCCTCTTTTGGAGCTGGAGAGCCAGTTATTGGAGCTTGCAGCATTGTCAGGTTGTTGAGCAGTTTCTCAGGTTCAACAAGACAAGATATACTGTGTCCTGCCTGTTGTAAAAAACCCCATGAGTGACATTTGGAGTGTTCCAGATAGACTCCTGGCTTAGCATGTGTGTGAACAACAAGCCATACCTCCCCACTCTCTCAGGGTTAGTTCCTCAGACATAAGAACTTTCATTTGGGAGCTAGAGCTGGCTCCTGCAGACATTGTCTCCTTATCCATGACCTTCAGACATGGCCTTCGAGTTCAGGAACATGGTTGATGTTACCATGCCAAGGAACAGAAGACATAGTTCCTGGACTGTTCCTCAGTCAAGTCTGCATGTGACAGGTAAGGTGCACGTATGTGGACATATACAGCTCTGGCTCCTGTTCAGGGACACAAGTCATGATCAAACTTAAGTTTATATCAGGAGTAGTTGAGATGCACTATGCATTTCTCAAGTGTGACGACAAAAAACAAAAGAGATTGTGCTGAGGGTTGAAGGCTTTACACAAAGGAAGTGGACCGGGCTGCACTTGTGATTAATTGGCTGTTAGCCCAGGCAGTCCTTTGAGAATTTTTGGTTCCCTCTTCATGTGTACTTATGGAGACTCAGTTAATTCAGAACAGCTTCTGTGGATAGGCCCCTCCCATTCTGCATTCAGCCCAATGGCTTGTGTACCTTAGCTACATACTGAGACCACTTTCAGCCTGAGAATACAAATCTGGAGGTGCACCCAGTGGTTCCAAAGTAGTCTGCGTACAACAAAAGAGACACATGTAGTAACCTTTGCTATATCCACGGGGTACTCAACAGAAATCTCTGAGCTGCAAGGGAATATGGAAGCAATAAGAGAACAGGCGATATCCAGATCTCAGATTGCACATGGCATTTATTTGGCTTGGGATGCCCCCCTCCCTCCACCTCCAGCTGTGGCCTCACAGACTGGCAGAGCCCAGTTATGGCTTCCATTTTACTTGAAAATATCCAGAGCAATATGCAACCTGCCAGAGAAAATCATACTGGGCACACCTTTGTCTTCTGAAAGCATTATGAGAAAGCTATACTTTATTAAGTATATTATTTTATTAAGTGAATTATTAAAATCCTTCTTTAGTCATGGACTAAAGTCATGAGTTAGAAACCTTGGTCAAGGTTAGGGGCCTGCTAACTTTGATTTATTAAATGAGAAAAGTGATTACCTGTTGGGGAGTGAGGTTGGTGGGCCCCTATAAAAGGTAATTGGCTCTGGTGGTGGAAAAGTGGGGATGAGATGGAGGTTGACAGGGTGCCCTGATTTTAGAGCCAAAAGAAGCCTCTTTACTTACCTTTGCAGTAACCTATAGTGACACTTCCTTCACCTCCCCAGGCCTGAGTCAGCTCTCCCTGAAGTTCATGTTCTTTGGAATTTCACTGACTCATTTATTAAAAAAAAAAAAAAATTAAAAAGGCTTTTAATTGGGGGGAGCTGTTGATTTTTATTTTAATAATTAAGCACATCTTAAAGAATAAATTCCATCTCCTACTAGAAAAGGTATAATCTCACAACTCCTAAAACAATGAAAAACCCAGCGGGGTGCCTGTAATCCCAGTGGCTTCCAGAGGCTGAGGCTGCGGGATGCCCACAGCCCAAGTCTGAGGTTGCAGTAAGCTATGACACCATTGCAGTCTACTAAGGGCATAGTGTGGGACTCTGTCTCAACAACAACAACAAAAAAAAAAAAAAGAAAGAAAAAAGGTATAATCTCCACGTTTAAAAACTGAACAAATTTAGCCTAATGGGAAACTTAAAAATGTTGACCTTTTTCTCAGTGCCTATGGACTGGCAGTAACTTTGGCATGGATGCATGCCAGTTCTTGGGATAGCCTTTTTTTTTTAATTAAATCAAAACTGTGTACATTAATGCATTTATGGGGTACAATGTGCTGATTTTAGCTTTTGAAACCATAGATCTACAGAGGTGTAAGGTACAGTGGAGTGGGGGAGAAATGTTGGATGCAAGCAAAAGGCCCCAGAGAGAATCAGGTATTGAAGCAGTAGCTCAGGTGAAGACTCACTGTCCAGAGATGTACAATTAGCATACTGACTTTTTTTTTTGGTAGAGATAAGGTAGCTTGTAATTAAAAATCAGTCATGGAGTGTCAGATTTTTAAGAGTACTTTAAATCCTTATGACCTCAGTCCTCTTCCTTCCCCTGAGTTTTACAAATGAGAAGTTGCTCATCTAGTTACTAAAGCTGGTGAATAGGAGCCTACCAACTCCTTCTAGCAGTCTGGGGGACTCCTGACCCTCCCAAGATAGTAAAAAGTACATTGGACTTCAGGACGGGCGGCCTTTTCTCCTGGAGTTTTGTAGCAGTCTAATTTTGGTTTCCATGTAATTCTGGACATTAGAATGTCATTGTTTCATATGTGCATTAAAATTTTGTATTCTGGGTGGCAGACTGTTCCTCTTTTTTAAAATTTTAGATTAATGTGAGGGATTAATTTTAGATAACTGTAGCCTAGACAACTAGGTTACAATGTTTGTGTTTGTTAGGTAGAGTCCCTCTTGTAGTTGTGTCCTGCACCCAACTGTGCCCTCTCCTTCCTCCCTTCTCCTCTGCTTATTCTCTCTTTTCTCCCACCTTGAATTGAATTGAGTTTTTCTCTTATGTGGGCGTGTATTATTTTGTCTACTGCCTTCAAATTAGAATTGAGTACATTGGATTCTTGCTTCTCCATTCTTGTGATGCTTTACTAAGAATGTGTTCCATCTCCATCCAGGTTAATACAAAAGATGTAAAGTCTCCATCTTTCTATGGCTGAATAGTATTTCATGGCATATGTATACCACTTTGTTAATTGTTCTTCTTTTATCTAAGTAAAGTATCATTCAATTAGGAAAAATGATTCATCCTTCTTGCTCTCCAAAAGGAAACATGCCTTTTCCTGACCACCCATCTTGCTGAAGCAGGCCATTGGGCACATCACTATAGCTTTTTGGTTTTTCATCATTCAACCAGGGACTTGGATGAAATGACCATAGAGAACCTAGTTAAGCCTCATAGTCTGTGTTTCTCTGATTCGATCCATTTCTTTTAGCTCAGTTTTCTGGACATTGAAAAAACTGCTCTCTTGGTAGCCTCTGAATCTAAAATTAAAAACTAAAATTAAGCAAATTATTCTTTTATTTGTCTCTTCAGTTTTATTAGTTCTATTAGTTCCTTTAATCTAGAAATGATAATTTTGGCCCTTTCTACAGTTTGATCTAGTGTTTTCCTTGGTTTGATGATTTTTGCTTATAAATGATTTGTTGGTAGTATGCAAGTTGAAGTAATTGTTAAGGGGTTATGAGCACAACTTTTTACAAGAGTTTTGAAATTATTCATTCACCTTGCAAACTAATATAATCTTCCAGAAGAAAAAAAAATCTTTTATCATAAGGACATTTGTACTAGACTGTTTATTGCAGCTCAATTTACAATTGCCAAAATGTGGAAACAACCTAAATGTCCACCAACCCATGAATGGATTAACAAGCTGTGGTAAATATATATATATACATACACACACACACACACCATGGAATACTATTCAGCCACTAAAAAAGATGGAGACTTTACATCTTTTGTATTAACCTGGATGGAGGTGGAATACATTCTTCTTAGTAAAGCATCACAAGAATGAGAAAGCAAGAATCCAATGTACTCAATTCTAATATGAAGGCAGTAGATGAGCTAATATAAGGTGGAATAAGGGAATGAATAAATGGGGAGAGGGGAGGAGGGAGGGGTTGGGGGATCATGGTGTATGGCACACCTCTTGGGAGCGGGACACAATTATAAGAGGGACTTTATCTAACAAATGCAATCAGCATAATGTAATTCTTTGTATGCTCAGTGAATCCCAAACAGTAAAAAATAAAAATAAAAAATAATTTTATTTTTATTTTTTTAAACCAAATTCTTACAGAGAAATGTAAAAGGGTAGGATTTTTGACATCCTAAATAAGTTTGAGTTCCTAGAGCAAACCTTGACATAGAGGCAAGGTAGTCCCACAGCATCTAAGGAAGGTGTGTGTAGTATGACAGATAAACCAGGGGATCTCAAACAGGTGCACTTGGATTTGAATCCTCATTTTGCAAGTTCTAGGTTGCAAGTTTCATTTTCAAATCAGTTGGTTTCTAATTCTTTGCTTCTAATGAAATTGAAGGTGGTAACCACTGAGTTGTTTGTTGACAGATGGTTTAAAAAGAATTCTTGATAATGCTAGACCACTGTCTTATTTTTGATATATAATTTGCAGGGAGTTCAGAGAATTGAATGACATTTGTTAAAAAACATTCTTTCCCTTCTCATCTACTTCTAATTTAAGTAAACAGAGTTTCTTGGCACTTATATCTCCTAAATGAAAAATAGGAATAGAATTGATACCAAATTATCTCATTCTGGTATTAAGTAATACTCATCCACACACAAGGCTCATTAAGATGCTACATTTTCATACTTTACAAATATTAATCAAAATTTGTGGTATGTGTGTATACGTATGTTTTGGTCATTTGTGTACTAATAAATATAATGTTAATTCAGAAGAAAAATAATTTTTTACACTTAGAACCTTATGACACGCCTGTAATCCTAGCACTCTGGGAGGCCAGAACTAGGTGGATCATGAGTTTAAGACCAGCCTAAGCAAGAAGAGTAAGACCTCGTGTCTAAAAATAGTTAGGGGTTGTGGTGGGTAACTGTAGTCCCAACTACTCAGGAGGTTGAGGCAAGAGGATCACTTGAGCCCAAGAGTTTGAGATTGCTATGAGCTATGATGCCATGGCACTCTACCAAGGGTGACAAAGTGAGACTCTGTCTCCTCCTTGAAAAAAATCTTAAATTTCAGTGTCTTTGCATGTTTTTATAATAGAAAAAGATGATAAAGTAATTACAAAAGACTTAAAGGCATATTATGTCAGAATAAAATTCACCAGTACATGATGGAAATAGGAATTCAAGAAGGAAAAGGATGTAAAATTTCCATCTGTTAAAATCTTAGAATATTTTGAAATGGATGATGGTTGCTGTTAAATTGCTGTAGCATTCAAATATGTATTGAATATGAGTATATTTAAGAAAGCTACATTAACTTACATATTTAAATATCAATATTTGGAATATAGCAAAAATTACATCCTCTGCAATATAAAACTTTATATAAAATTTTAGATTTCAACTTGTGATGCATAGGGCACATACACAGGTTTCAAAAATTATTTAAAGTGGCTGTGCTGGTAGCTCAGTGGGTAGGGCGCCGGCCACATACCCTGAGGTTGGTAGGTTCAAACCCATCCTGGGCCAGCTAAAACAACGACAACTGCAAAAACAACAACAAAAAATAGGTGAGCACTCTGATGGGTGCCTATAGTCCCAGCTGCTTGGGAGGCTGAGGCAAGAGAATCGCTTAAGCCCAAGAGTTTGAGGTTGCTGTGAGCTGTGACACCATGGCACTCTACACAAGGGTGACATAGTGAGAGTCTGTCTCAAAAAAAAAAAATTATTTAAAGTACTCATTTGCAAAACAGTCTGAAGACCACTGGCCTCATATAATCTTACACTTTCACAAACATTACTATGGATTAAGTAGCAGTGCTACATTAGAAGGTATATACATTTACATTTTGTGATAGGTTTTGCCAGATGGCATTACAGTAAATAATTTATGCCAAATTATGTTCCTGTGGATAATAGTGTAACTGCTGTTTCCTATAGAGAAATACCCTATTTATTTATTAAATCATCTTGCATAGCAAATTTGGGCCTGTCGTGAGTAATTATTAAAGGAATACAAATTCAGAGAGCCACTTTCCCCCATTTAACATTGCATGTCATCAATCCAAGTGAATCATGACCTTTCTGTGCATGCTAGAGTTCAGTAAGATGTGACACCCCCCCTTCCTGACCCCTTACCCTCATCCAGATTAAGTTCCCATCCAGTGTCAGTGCCCATGTTGTCATCTTTTACCTTTCTTTAATAGTAATTAACAGAATTTGTAATCACACATATAAAAGTCTGTTTCTCTTGATGAACTCAAAGTGCCACATGACCAGGGAATGTGATTATTTTTCACCCCTGAATACCCCTATGCCTGGCCCAGTGGCTGGCTTATAATGCACATTTGGTAAATAGTTAATGAATGGACTGAGCATAATCAGAAGAAATACGAAAATGTAGGGTCATGATATATAATTTTTGCTGCCACTAACCAAATGTGACTATTTAAATTTAACTTAAATAGATGTATTTACCTATACTCCATGTGCTCTGTGGCCATGTTGGGCTAGTGGCTACCTTATTGGGTAGTACAGATACAGAAGACTCCCATCATCACAGCCAGTTATATTGAATAGCACTTTATTCAAAGTGATTGTACTTTCATTTTCAAAACTACTGCTATGCCTGGCATGCAATAGATAATAAGTGTTGGATTGAATTAATGAACAAACTATTTCCCTCTCTTATCCTTGAGCTACTACTCATTTTGATGTAAAAGTTACTTTGTACCAAATAGCCAAACATTCTCTCTTAACTTGCCTAACACCTTACATTCCTTAGCTGGAGATTTCCTTTTAAAAGCCAGCCTCTTTTATTGCCTATTCAAATAAGATAGAAAAAAGCAGTTTTTTATCAGAGTACAGAATGGTTTTTTCACCAAAAAAAAAAAAGAAAAGAAATCATGTTTGCTAGTATCTTTTCTTATTTTTGTTGTAGCAACAATTCTCAGAATTCATAGTCAGTTGAATGAGAAGTGAGGTCAGGCATTCCTCCTGTCTGTCCAGTGTTCTGTAGCAGAAAGAATCCCATCGATGTGAATCTGTATGGGCCCTGTTATTTCTTGGTAGTGACCTTGAGCAAGTTTCTAACCTCTAACCTTCCACCTCTCTGTTTGTGGAATAGGGCAGTGCCCATATAGCACCGGCTTTTGTGCAGATGCAATGAGTGAGTGTGTGTGTAGTACCAGAGTGGTGGCGTATAGGGTTCAAAACAGCTTAAAATTTGTTTACTCTGCAGTTTGTGTCTTGCAAACTTCACCCCTGGAAGTTTCATTATAAATGAAAACCCAACAGTTAACCTGCTGTGTCCTTACACATTTGGGAAGGCTTATTTTCCTGCAGCATCTAAAACTCACTCATTTTTCAGTTGGTAACTTAGTTTGACGCTCAACAATGGATCCATCTTTGTACAGATTTCTACGCGAGTCAAATGAGTGATGTGGAGTGAAATTTCCTCTTTCCAGCTAGACAGCCTTGTGATACTAGTTTGTTGCAAAGAAGGTCCCTGTGGCTTGTGGGTTTTCTCATCTTAAATTTAAAAAAAGAAGAAAGGGGAGAGGATTGCTCTTAGATTCCTGTTCTCACATCATACAACTCCATTAATAGTGCATGAAGACAAAATTCTACCTGCATGATTTAAAAGGGTTTAATATATTCTCTCATTGATAAAATAACCCTGAGAAGCTCAGGGCTCAGATAATTCTCTCATTTTTTTCTGGTGGCAAAACTGAAGCCCCAAAAGGTTGTTTGTCAATTTATTCAATAATAATTTATTTAATACTTACTGGAAGCTAGGGATCATGTTAGGTCTGGGAAAACAAAGAAAAGTCACAGCTTTTTTCCTGACTGGCGGTGGAGACAGATAAGTCAACAAGGAATGTCAGCATAGGTGCTAAATGCTGAGATCCGAGTGATGGGTGAGTAGAGGAGTAGAGTACCTCAGGGTGCAGCCTGGCTTCTTGGAAAAGGCCCTGGTATGGAGCCAATCCTCAATGGCACCTAAGGAATTAGTGAGGAGGGTGAGTGATATGAATATGAAGGGACATACTCAGACTGACAATTCATGTACACCCCTCTCTGGTGACCACGTGTGGAATAGTAAGGGGGTTGAAGTGAGAATCTGTTACAGTGGTTCCAGGCAAGAAATCCAGCAGCCTTAACAATCTGAGACTGGGGCATGGAGGGGAAGGAATGGCTTACTGAGTTATCAGGAAGTAGTGACAAGACAAGGCTTCAACTGTAGCAAACTTCCATCTTAGGGGTCTTTTTTGAGTCCAGAGCAACAAGTTATAATGAAGAAACAGAGCTATTTAAGATCTCCCAAATAGTTCTGTTGGTGACATCCGGGCTGTCTCAGATTTTTGATGGTTTCTCCTGTTTTCAATGGTTGTGCTTTAGTCACCTGTGGTCACTGGTCCCATTCCTCCCATCCATGGAAAATGAGGCTACATTTTCTAATTGAACTAAGTAGGGCATGACTGAAATTCATGGAAAATGGGCAACTCCATGTGCCATGAAGAGTCAAAGGCCCTTCCAAGCTGACTCTGTTCTGTCCAACATGAATTATTTCCGTGTGTCTGCAGAGGGTTTCTCATCCAACTATCCCAAAAGCCAAGAGCTTCTCAGCTTTATGAAACTAACTTGTTAAAAATACCCTAGCATTTTCCAGTTCAATAGTTTTGGACTGGCTTATGGGCACCAAAACCTTTCTCAATTAAGAGGAAAATCTCCCAGTCAGGCTGAGAAAGCTCTATATCAAATTTCAGCTTGATTCGTTTTCAAAACCACCATGAAATTTGGGACATTTTCTTTGCACCACGAGGGGCTAGTCATAAAAATTCTGCTTTAATCACGACTACCATGGCCACAGTCATGAGGAGCATGCTTGGTGCCACTGAGAAGTCACGTGACAAGACCGAAGCATTCCTCCTCTTCACTGTTGAAAAGCAGAAATCTGATGCAGTTCAGTCTGTGGAAACACACCAGGGTAACCTGAAGTTCCCTTTTCAGCAAGTGACCTCATACTTGGTGAATCTTTTTCCTTATGGCACTTTGGTTTGGTTTGGTTACTGTTTCCAAAAGGTGCTTTTTAAAAACTAAAAAGCTATAGAAACTATAGAACTACAAACTAAAACTATAGAAAGTTAAACTCAGTAGAAACATGCATTAGGAGGTAAAGAGTGGCTCCCCCTGAGAGACTCTGATCCTCCTCTTTTTTTTTTTTTTAAAGACAGTCTCATTCTGTTATCCAGACTGGAATGCAGTGGTGTGATCAGAGCTCACTGTAACCTTGAACTGCTGGGCTTGGTGGATCCTCCTACTTCAGCCTCCCAAGTAGGGACTATAGTCACCCACCACAATGCCCAGCTAATTTTTCTTTCCTTTTTTTTTTTTTGGTAGAAATGGGGCTACACTTTTGCTTAGGCTGTCCTCTTACTCTTGAGTGACAGAAACAAGGCAGTCTTCTCTGCCATCTTTCTTGGAGACACTTGCTGAGCATGGCCAGGCTTCAAAGTCATTTTTGTATAAACTTCAGCCAGTAAAATGAAATGGGCTAGTCAGATTTCTCTGGAGCCATGGCAGAGAAGCTGCCAGCTCAGTCCTGCTAGGAGCCATCTCTAGAAGCTGCACTCCTAGAATACGAGTTTTCTCTTGAAATCATTTGTTCATTCTTTTGCTTGTGCTTTCACTGACCCCAGGAATATACTAGACTTTGAGAACACAAAGATGAGTTCCTGTCCTTCCAGGGCCCATAGCCTAAGTACAGGAGACAGACACCACACCTCTTCGTCATTTTGAAAGTGTAATTCATCACAAACAACCACTTCAAATGTTGTCAAACCCTAGATTTAATTAATTCAGTGGGCTGGTGGCAAGTATGGAGTACTCCTTGGTGTCCTGGCGGTCCTAGTGTGAACTTGTCCACCCCTGCACATAAGTGGACTTGCCAAGTCCATCCTGGGGGGGGCTGAGACCATCCTGTCCCTTCCTCTCGATCCCTGCACTACTCCTTTGCCGTCCCACTTTGTGTGCTGGGTCACTTCTCTGTCATCTTCCTCCCTCAAGCTGCAGTGTGTCTGTCCTGTCACCAATTATCCATGCCTTTGGCTGTCACTTTCATAAGTGCTTCAGCACCTTGGTTGCCCTCCAAATCGGGCCAGCACTCTGCAGCCCCACATCGGAGGACCCACTATGCTGGGCACTTACTCCCCACAGCTCACCCAGGTGACTCTCCACTCACTGGGTCCTGGGACACTGTCTTTTGCTGGTGGCTTCTCCACGTCTCTGCTTGCTCAGATCCTTACTCATTTCTCCCTCCCTCAGCCCCCAGCCTCTGCTAGAGCAGTGCTTTTCACATGTCACTGTGTGTTAATATCATCTAGGGAGGTTGACGCCTACTGTGGCTGTTGCACCCTAGACTCATGGAGCTACTCCCTGTGGTGGGGTTCAGGGATGAGGTGTTTTTTGTTGTCATCATCCAGATGATTCCACTGTGCAGCCAAAGTAGAGAACCAGAGACGATTAGCCTTTAATTGGTCTTCAGTCACTTCACCCCACTCAGGTTTTACCTCTAGAACTTGTTTTAGTTTCCTGGCCAGAGCAATGATATAGGCTGTCCAGCTCTGCACTGGTAGCCCAGGTCCTCGGCAGCGGCTTGTTTGTTGGAATCTTCTATGGCCCCCTCCCTTCCACCACCTCACCTGGCTGCATGCTTGGCTTCTGTGCCACATTGTGCCCCCTTCCCCGCCCCAGCAAACATCGCTGTCTTGGGCCTTAGCCCTTTCTTCCAGAGCAGTTGGGAATCTCTGTGGATAACCTGCTAAACTCATTGCAAGTGGAGTACATGCAACAATATGTGTGCAGTACTTTTCTAATAATAGGAAAAAATAGGAGTGGAGAGAATGAGTTGGAAACTAATTATCCAACAAATAGGGGATTGACTAAAACATGGTTTGCAGTGCAATAGATTATACAACAATTAAAATATTTATAAAGAATTTTTAGAGACATGGCACACAAAGGGAAGTGAAACCAGCAGAATGCAATATTACATATAGTCGGAGCTAGCCTATCTATTTATAGAGGAAAGCCTAGAGGAAAATATACCAAAATACTAACAGTGGTTATCTTGATATGGTAAGGTTATAGTTGACTTTCTTTTATTACTACAATTTCATGGTTTGTTTTTTTTTTTTTAAATTAGACCTGGGCAGCACCTGTGGCTCAAAGGAGTAGGACGCCAGCCCCATATGCCAGGGGTGGCAGGTTCAAACCCACCCCCGGCCAAAAACTGCAACAACAACAACAAAAAAAGTTAGACATTGATGATTGTACATTACTTTTGTAATTGGAGTAAAAGTCATTTAAAAAGAGTCACTGAGAGGATGTTAATGTCAGCCGTTGGCTTTTTGCACCAGTCCAAGTATATAAAGGGGGATTTCCTTTCAGACCACATAGAGTCCTAGATGGAGGCAAGTCCTGGGATAGAGACTGATAGGGAACATTTTAGGAAAATCGGGTTCTCTTAAAGGGGAAACTGGTGAGAGTGGTCAGCCCAGTGAGCCAGCACTAAAGAAGCACATCCCAGCAGTGGAGATTTTTATCCTCCCCTGGCCGAGGGTCCTCCTGGCACCCCACTGAGCTGGCTGGAACTCTGAGAGCCATTATAATCTACACCCAGGTGCTGGATGCTGATGGGCTATCCCTTGGCCTCAGTGCACCACTGACAGTTTTCCTTTGTGCCTTCTCTGCAGATGATTAACCTTTAGTTATCCTTGCCTCATCCTGATAAGGAGTTAATTGAGTAATTTATCCGTTCACCAGGTACTAGGATAATGTCACTTAATATAATTCTAACTATAATTTAATGGCTTCTCCTGGCCAGTGACTGGTGCTTGATTTTGCATATTCTACTAAAGGAAATAGTTTGCACCTGCCTGTTCATTAATAGAACAAAGCTGTCACACAGCCAGACCACCTAAAATCATCAGCAATAGAGTTCTCCCAAAAATAGGGGAGGAAAACACACATAATTTTATTTTTACCTTCTCTGGCCTGAGCCAATATATTTGCAGTCATGGCAGCTAGGATGCTTTCAGCTGCAAATAAAGAATATCTGATTTAAACTGGCTGAAATAACAGGACCTTTTAAATTTCATGTAAGAGAGCTGGGCAATAGATCATTCCAGGGTTAGTGGGCCAGCTCATCAGGATTATCAGTCACCCAAGTTCTTTCCATTTCTTCTGCTCTGTCATCCTCAAGATCTCTGAGAGTATTAACCATGCCTCCCCTCATGTTCATTAGATAGCTGCCATAGCCCAAGATATCTTGTCCTTATGCAGTAGCGTCCCAAGAAGGAAGGAAGCAGGACAGCATCACAAAAGACTTTTTCCTCCCTTGCCTCTCTAGCCAGCGAAGCAATTTCTTTCCCCATAAGCTCTCAGTAGACTTCCCTTTATTTCTCAGTGACTCAAATTGAACTGCACAGCTGCCTGTAGACCAGTCACAGGCAAAGAAGAGCAAGATTGCTATCCCTGGCTTAGACTGAATATAGCTTAGTCCAGGGAAAGGACACATTCTCCTAAAACAAAACTGAGGATCTATTAGAAGGCAGAGCAGGGAATGCTTTGGGAAGGTGGTGCCCACATGGCATTTGAAACATAGACTACTTGTCAAGAAGAAATGATCTTGCCCCAGTCACAAGCAATAATGGCACTCTGGCTTGGCCTTTTTCTGCCAGCCATCCCTTTGAGCGTTACACACATGCACACTTGGTTTGTAAATCCCCAGAACTCTATAGACTGGGTAACCACTTGATTATTTATTGATGGCAAAGTAAAGGCAGCTGCTTTCTTCTGGACCTGTGCCAGGTGCAGTGATGATGTAACTGAATGAGTCTACATTTGTCTGAGTGTCATCACTAGGGTAAGCTATCTGAGGGCAGGGCTTGTTTCTGCTGTGTGTGTGCTAGTGTAGTTTCAGTATCTAGTGCTCCATGTGGCACAGAGTAGTTGCTCAGTAATAGCAGAGTGAATGAAGGGACACACTGGTAACTGAAGAAGATACAGTCTCCATTGAGTGACACCAAATGGGGCTGGGCTCTGTGAGTTGTTCAGAGAAGGAGAAGCCTGGTTGTCTTCTCTGTGGAGTTTTCAGTCTAATGTCCAGGCAAAAACTAATGGTCAGACTAGAGTGGCCAGAGAAGAAGCCTGCCCTTGGTTCTTGTCTTTTGTGATCCATGACCAGCGTTCTTGTGCCTGTGGTTGTTGTACCTCATGATAACTGCATTTTGAGTCAAGACTGCAAGAATTTTCTGTCCATTAAAGTAGACTTGGATTCATGGAAGAAAGAGGATTCTTCCTTTATTCCTTTCTAAATAAGGAATATGTAGCTTTTCAAGATTTGTAGATATAGCTATAGAAGGGAAAAAGAAAAATCATGTTTCTCCTCCATGGTAACTTGTTATAGTGAGAAGGAAATAATTATTTCATTCACTTTGAATTATGTTTACTGAATGACCAAAGATGTATATGGCCTTTCTAAAAGATGCGGTGTAATCCAGATGGGAAGGATGATTCTGCAGGAGAAGTGCTTGTGACACATCATAAGAACCTTTTCTCACTCCTATTTTTGCTTTTAAAACTATTTACTTTTGTTTTAGACCTAGAAGGTTTCGACTCCGTGGTATCATCTACTGAGAAACTCAGTCACCCGACAACAAGCAGACCAAAAGCTACGGGGAGGCGGCCTCCATCCCAGTCTCTCACATCTGTAAGTGTCCCCTCACTTCTCTATAACTGAAAAGCAGGACCCATTAGAGGCTCTAACGGAGGACTCTTCTGTAAGTGGCTGCTTTGAGGACACCCTGGAAGAGGGAGGCCATGGCATGCACTGCCAACCAAAAGTGACTTCAGAGTCGTTTTGAATGGAGCAGTATTTCTTTCTATTGGCTCATTGTGTTTCTGCCAGCAAGGTGGGCACTCCCTATTCCTACCTTCTTTTTTATCTCTTTCCAGACTGATTCGTATTTAAAACTAAAATGAGATTGGTAAGAAAAACAAATCACATTTTATGGTAGGAAAAGGGAGAGTAAGGTTTGGTCTATAAGTAAAACTTTATTAAGTAAAGATCTGCTTCTGTGTGGCCTAGGCAGTGACTGAACCTTCATTTCTCAAGGCCCTATTGTCTGCACCCCTATACACAACACCATTCAGACCTACAGGAGATTGTTTTTAGGACAACTCGTGGAAATTTTCTGTTTGGGTTATTTTGACTAATTTCTTAACTGTAAACCTATTGCATGTTTGTTGTACCAAATATGTACAATGTAATCCATAAAGAAGTAAGTTACTTGTCATCCTGCTCTCCAAGCAAAGAACTGTTAACCTCTTGCTATACATCCTTAGATTAAAAAAAACTATTTGTATATATAAAATTATTTCTTCACAAATGGGATTACATAGTACATATTGCTGTGGAACCAGCTTTCCCCCTTAGATTGTGCACCTTTCTCCCTACTCGTTACATATTCTTCTCTCAATCACATTTAGTGGCTGCCTACTGTTCTAACCAGTGAGAGTTTATCTAGCCAGCTTAGCCCTAACCCTAAACCCTAACCCTAATCTTAACCCTATCTATCACTAGACATTTATGTTGCTTCTAGTTCTTCATTATAAATAACACTCAAGTCAATGTCACTGTGGAAAAACCTTGATGCTAGCTAAGTGCGATGGCTCACACCTATACTCCTAGCATTCTGAAAGATCAAGAAAGGTGGATCACTTGAGTTCATGAATTCAAGTCCAGCTCTGAGCAAAAGCAAGACCCCATCTCTACTAAAAATAGAAAAACTAGGTGGGCATTATGGCAGGCACCTATAGTCCCAGCTACTCAGGAGGCTGGGGCAAGAGTACCATTTGAGCCTAAGAGACTAAGGTTGCTGTGAGTTGTGATGATACCATGGCACTCTACCCGGGTGGCAGACTTTGTCTCAAAAAAAAAAAAAGGAAGTAAGGAAGACCTTGATTCTGCTTCATAATTATTCACCTGGGTAAAAATTTTCTAAAAGTGAATCAAAGGGAAATACATGCTTTGCTTTTGCCACAGGTTGCAAACATCTCTTGCACAAAGGTTAAGTTTACCTTTCACAGTAGTGTGTATGTGTGAGTGAGAGACCTATATAGGGAAATATTGTTCTATATATTGATTGACCTAGCAATTGATCTATCTCTGTATAACACATTGCCTTGTCCTGGCAGGTCTAAGTCCTTGTAGCTTCCACGCACATGCAGGAAGGAATTAACCTTTTGTGGATTTGCCAGGACACTTTCTATCTTTAGGTCATCACTGATCCCACCTAAGGTGGTGTCATTCAGAAGAAAAAGAATGCCACTTCTCTGAACCTCTTTTCTCATGTCTGCTGAATCTAGAAATATGGTGGGAGGCATCCTATTTTTCCTCTTTGTATGAAACAAACCTAACTTTGTATTGACAACTTTGGGGGAGAAAGGCCTTAAAATGTGGCTTACTTTTTCATTCTTCTGTAGAATTCTGTGTCAGTACTGCTGTCTTCCCATCTCCCTCTCACCTCTCCACACCTCACCTCACCTCAACATGCCTCCCATACATGCAACCTATTTAGTTGCTTCTTAATATCTCTGTATTTCCATTTTCAATCCTACCTCTTACATCTTCTCTATAAATCCTTCATCATATTTGTTTTCCTTCCAACCTTTCAAATTCTTCCCAGCTTTCCAAGGCCTAGAGAACCTTGTGACTTCCAGAATTATATACAAAAAGGTTCAAATTACCATCTCCCACCCTGTTCTCGGTCCATGCATCCCATGTCTGGGAGTTTGTGTTTATTTTGGGGACCAGGTAGGGACAACTCATCTTTAGCCTGCCTTTAGACTACACAGTTATTCTTTCAAAAAAACATTTATAGACATCTATCCCCTGTGGGCTCTGCACTGTGCCACATACCAAAGACACAACTTGGGATGAGAAGTGTATGGTCACAGCCTGCAAGAAGCTTATGGCACAGTGACTCAAAGCTTGGCGTTTTATATGGAGTGATTTTATTTTCAGACTTTAAACAATAGGATACATTTGTGCTTTAAAGAAGTCTAAGTTTATCCTCTCTTCACTTCATTCCCATCCATCCCCATTTGGACGTGTACATTGAATTCCCATTTACTCTTTCAATTAGCACCTGTGAGTTTTCCATGGCAAAATGGAATTAGTGTATATGGGCATATTCCTAAAAGGCTACTGGGGAAAATGAAGGAAGAAATTCACCAATCATGATTCCCAGAGCCTGGGGCCTCTCACCTTAGTTGATGCTATTTATGTTTCTAGGATTCAAAGAGCAAGCTTTGACTGGCAGCTCATGAACCATAGGTTGTATAGGAGGAAACTGGCTTTTTGAATAAAATCTCAAATTGAAAGGATCCAGGCATTGCATGGTGGTTAAGCAATTAAGCCTAGATTAACAAGGAAGCATGGTAGTGGTAGGGTGTTATATGAGGTAATTGGATTTTCAGATTAAGCAAAGATTACAAAGACTTCTTTAATTGAAAACTTTGCTTAAAAATTCCCTAAAATGTATTGGGTTTCAACTTTAGTATGTAAACAAAAAAAAAATAAACTATTTGTGGGCATAATTTTTCTATAATGGCACCAAATGGCGATTCCAAATAGGACTATTTTTCTACCATCAGGATAAAAGGCATAAAGATGAGGCTGTATATGGGCTCACCCAAAAATATCTCTCAAAGATTCTTCATTAAAAAGAATTCCTTGTGATGATAATTCTTATTTTCCTTTGCTTCATTCTAAAATAGGGAAATTCTAGAAAAACATTTATGATCAAGTGAATTCCAATGAATCGGTCCCCATTTATTTAGCTTTTTGATCTTCACAGTGAGACGGAAAGGCTAGGGATTTTGTCCCTGTGTTTTACCAAAAGATGCTGCCATTCTGTAAATATACTTTGGCAAATTCCATACTCCAGAATGGACACATCGACCATCAACAGTAATGAGGGCAGAGATTTAGCAGCAGGTACCAAGGGAAATATGTGTATGAGCTTATTTTGCTCATGGGCAGGGCTGTGCTCTCAGGCTGCTGAAAGGCTGGTTGTTGGATCTTAGGTCTGGTGATCCCTTGCCCTGGAAATGATCCTCTCAGACAAGTCCTTTAGAACACTTAGCATGCAGCAGATTTAATGATCATGGAAAGGGCTCAAGGAAAGAAAGAAGAAGGAATGGAGGACAGGCAGATTAGAAGCAGCTTCCTATTTATTGACCTATGTGCTCTTGTCCAATGGACTATCGCCCTGTAAGGGCAGGGACTGTCTGTTGGATGTCACCACTAAGTCTGTGGTACCATACCCAGTACTTGGTACATGGTAACAAATGTTTAGAGAAAGGAGAGAAAGAAGCAGGAATGGATGGATCAGGGATGCTTGCAAGGATGAAGTGATTGATGGGTATCAGTGGAAAGATCCCTAGTTAGGAAACCTTGCTTCTTAGTCACAGTTCTGCCACTAACCAGCTGTGTGACTGTCTCTAGTGCACAGATAATAGCATACTTTCTGCCTCACAGAGTTATAATAATGGGACAAAGTAGAAGTCTCAAGTTTGGAAAGCATCTAGCATTATATTAATGAAAGCTATGTCAGCTAAGGTATAATTCTGACAAAAGCATTTTCTTTTGGCTTTATCCAGTCCTCCCTTTCAAGCCCTGATATCTTCGACTCCCCAAGTCCCGAAGAAGATAAGGAGGAACATATTTCACTTGCACACAGAGGAGTGGATGCATCAAAGAAAACGTCAAAGACTGTTACCATATCCCAAGTGAGTGACCAGTCATGGTGAGGGCCTCCCTGCCATTTTGTGCGCTAATGATGGGTTACAAACCAAATGAGGATAAACAGATTATGCAGGTGTTTGTCGCTCTTCAGTGAGAGTGATTACTTTAGTCATCAAAATCCCTGAGGCAGGTTACAAAGTGTCCAGAACTGGGCAGAATCCCTGATACAAGTTCAGTTGTTTATTTCCCATGTTTTCTCTTGTAGTTTGATCTCCTTTTCACACCATCACACACACATCTACAAATGCCCTGGCACACCACCACTACTACCACAACCAAAACAACTTCAAAAGCCTTGGAATGTCTAGAGAGAATACATTAAATACAGTAAATGCTATATCCTCTTCCCATCGATTTTGTTTTTTATGCTCAAAGCTGGTCACATAGTAGAGTTGGAAAACCATAAATATAACAAATGTGGTCTCTTTTTAAAAAGCTGATTTGGATTCATATTCTAGGATAAATTTTTGGTCTAAAAACATTTTAACTTCATTGCATGCTTAGGGAATGGTACAGCTTTTTTATGTCATTGGTTTGTAAGAAACAAAGAAGCTATTGTCTAGCTGCTGCAGGTTACTTTCAAAGAGTGCCCTGTAGAAGTTCTGTGAATACAAACCAAGATTTTAAAATTCCACTTTCTTGTACTAAGCAAACCCAGTCAATTGGAATTATTTTCTCTGAACATTAGCAACTTCTTTCTGTCTATAAGCAGAAAACTATAGTCATCTGAAGCAGGAATTAGCACAAAGAAATCAAAGGTTATGTAAGATTTTCCTTCTCATAGATTTAAGAATTTATATGTATAGATCTTCTTTAAAAATATGATACAGTAAGCAAAATATGATCCTGTAAAACACATCAATTGTACTTATCCACAAAACCAAAGTATTTCTCCTTTATGAAAAGATTCCATTTGCAGAAATGGGGTTTAGACTTTTTTTTTCTGGTGACCATTAGTTTACCTATCATTTCATGCTCCCTGACATCTCTGGAGTGTCTCTACAGTGACATCTACTGGTCCACAGTGGCTTTTCACGACTCTAGTTTGCACACTTCTATCCTGTTAGTCTATTTCAGTTTCCCTGAGTTGTCATGTTGTGTTCTTCATTGCTTCTAGAAATTCCACTTGAACTAATTTGATCAGGGAGTGTGATGGCTTATACTCTGTGAGGGCTTTAAAAAGTACTTATTAGCAAAAATGAGTAGAGAGAGCAAGTCAGGAAATGCCAAGGGAAGCATTGATTCGAGAAGTGTCTGAAAGTCAATCTGTGTGAGGGCATTAGTGGGTCATGGAAGGTACATAAGGATAGAATGGAAACAAGAAAAGGCGTGAGACCAGAAATAGGTAATAAGCAGAGAAAAGAAGGATAGAGAGTGTGACTCTTCAGACTCAGGCAGCCACAGTCACAGTGCTAGGCTTGAGGGACGCAGCTGATGGTGAAGAGATGAACTCCCAGTCCTGACTGTCATTAGCTGTGAGACTTGGGGAATTATTCAACCTTCTCAGCCTCAGTTACCTGCTTGGTAAAATGTTTGTGCCAGGTAGTCCTCATTTAAGTTGGGTGCCCGACATCTAGCCTGTGATCAGAGCTCCATACGTGCCGGTTCCTCTTCTCTCTTACTCTAACTCCTACGAACAATAAAGCTTGGGCTGGCAGGTTGCTATCCCTGGCAGCAGAGAGCGCTTTTCCTCAATGGTAATTTGGCAGAGAAAAGGAGAGCAGAAAGGCTGGGAATGATGGCCCATCTGCTTTTGGCTCTCTCTACACATTCTCTCCCTCTAGCATGGATGAATCCAGACTCTGCCTCCTTGCCCTGCCAGCCCGGCCCCTTCTTGGCTGCTATGCTAGGGTGGCTGGGTAGGCGCCTGCTGCTGGGGGGAGTTCCGTGACAGTGTTGCCAAGCTCCTCCACCAGCCTCAATTTCTTCCCTGCCCCTCACCCCTCAACATCCTGTGCTCCTACTGTCCTTTCTCCCCACCTGCCTACAAGCACCTGGCTGGTGTCTGCTCCCTGCACCCTCCTGACCTTCTCAGGACACTTCTCCATCAGGCTTCATCACTGCCTATCTCCTCTGTCTTTAGCCTGACCCTCCACTGGCTCTTTCTGTAAGTGCCAGCTCACGTTCTCCCCCATCTTGGAAAACAAATAAAACTCTTTCTATATCCTGTCTCCTCCTGAAGCTCCTGCATGAGCACTTTCTGTCCCTCATCTTCCTGCCTCAGCCAAATTTCTAGAAAGAGTCTTAAACTTGTAGGCCATATCCCTCACCTCCCATCCAGACGCAGATCTGCTGCCATCACGTTTCTGTCTCCCTTGTTCCACCAAATGAGCTCCCCCTAGTTTTCCTCTCAGCACCCTTTACCCACTTATTCAACCCTCCAGGGGACGACTATAACCTAGGTTCGCTTCTGGTCTTGCTTCGTCCGAAGGGAAGGACAAAGTCACCAACCAAGGGCTCGCTCTACCTTCTTCCCCTACCTCTTCCATTTGGGAGTTATCCAGCTGCCACCATTGGGACACTTCTTTTCTAATCCTGTCTTATTCACCCCTATGGCTTCCACTTCCTCTGGGCCAGCTCACTCTTTTAGTCTCTGGCTATGCCCACTAGGTGCGTCCCCTCGGCTGTCTCTTGGGCTCCTAAAATTTAGCATATCCAAAGCTAAAATCATCACCTGGGCCTTCAACCTGTTCTTCTTCTATGAAAAGTACAACCTTGATACCTGGTTCTTCCTTCCTTACCCTTGATCTGTCCTTCTTCCTCCTTCTGTCCAGTACCACATCCCCCTGGTCACAGGGTATCTACCCTACAAGAGCAAGGGATACATCTACCTCACCCACACCCAACCCCAGCACCAGGAACAATGCCTGGCATTCTCTTTTGGATACACCTACGTTTGCTGCATCTCTCAAAGCTGTCTTGTCTCTCTCTCCTCTTGACCACTGCTTAGGTCAATCCCTGATCACTTTTAGCTTTCATTGTATAGGAGTCTCTGAGCAGTTATCTCTACTCCACGCCTGCCAACCCTTAGACCCTTCTGCAGCCCAAGTGATTCTTAGCATGGGACATCGTCTGTCTCACCCTTCACTCAGCCCCTTCCACCTCCCCCACCTTGCTCTCTCCTGCCCCCTTTGACATTCTAGCCATGCCCCCACCAATACGTTTTGCTCCCTTGTCTCTAAGCCTTTTCTGGTGCATTCCCTCCTCCTATGGCTTCTTTCTCCAACCACTCTTCCTTTCCTCTAGCCATTTCCTAGTTCTCCTCTAAGACAAGGATGTCAGCACCTTCTTCCCCATGCCCTCCCTCCCAGTCCTTGGCCCCTTCCATATTTTTCTGGAGCTTTCTGTGCTTACTTCCCTCTGTGAAGTCTTCCCTGTTATCTGCAATGTGATGATCTGTCTGTCTGTCTGTCTGTACCTGCTGGGTCCTGAGTTCCCTTAGGGCCAGGAAAATGCCTTGATGTCTCACTTCAGAGTTTGTGGTGCCTGGCAAATAGCTGGGCATCTCTGCAGGTACATGAACCCATGTGGGAACTATCTGTCCAGAAAGATGGTCAAATTTAAAATACACAGAAGCTGACACTTGCTGGTGGGGGATGGGGAGGGGGGCTACACCAAGTATGTCCTTGGTAGCTTGCATAAGGACAATATGAGTGGGGTGTGGAGAGAGAGGTAAGGACAGCAAAGTCAACAGAAGGCTTGACTAACCAGGACAGGGAGACACAGTATACAAATCCTGGGCCCTGAATCTTCCCCACCTTTCCTCATCACAGGTGTCTGACAACAAAGCATCCCTGCCGCCTAAGCCAGGGACCATGGCAGCAGGCAGCAGTGGGCCAGCCTCTCTGTCCTCGGCAGCACCTTCCCCACTGTCATCCTCTTTGGGAACAGTTGGACACAGAGCCAATTCCCCGTCTCTGTTCAGCATGGAAGGAAAACCAAAGATGGAGCCTGCAGCCAGCAGCCAGGCAGCCGTGGAAGAGCTAAGGACACAGGTCCGCGAGCTGAGGAGCATCATTGAGACCATGAAGGACCAGCAGAAGTGAGTATCTGGAGACCCTTTGCAGCTGCCATCAAGTTGCGCTCTACTGGGCCAGGGCCTAGTTCTGAAAACCTGAGTCCCAGCCTGCCCCAGAGGGTGGTCTGGGCCTCCCTAGTGATGGCGGCAGCAATGATGGGAGTGGGTATGGATGCAAGAGGCTTAACATTTATACTTAAATTATGCTGTGTGCTCTTGCTGGGCCTGCTGTACACAGGAAGGGCACAGGGTGGCCATGAGGCACACAAGCATGAATCACTTAGAAGGACTGACACCCAGCAGACTGCTAAAATGAAAATTCTTTAAATCCCCCATAAAATACAGTGTGTGCATGCACTGCTTTCTAAATAAGCCCAGAAGCCAGCTTTTCCTCTCGCAGCGGAAGCATTGCACTTTCTTCTCTCAGCTGCCAGATGAAGCAGTTGGCCTGCACTGAGGGGACCATGACGTGTGAAGAAGATGTAGGGAATCTGGAATCCAGAGACTTTCCCATCAGCAAGATGTTCTCCCCAGGAGACTTGGGGGGCTTCCTCCAGGCACACCTGCACACACGCTCTCACTGCATCCTTATCCTCAGGGAGCTCTTACATGGATGACCTGTCCACAAAAATAAATATCATCCTTCTCTCCCTTTCTCTGCCATCACAGTGCATGTGATTAATCCCATTTATTGCCATGTCCTCTCACAAGACTTTGAGAATCAAGCAGATTCTGGCCAAGAAACAAAAACAAAATTGTTCCATTCCCCAGTGGATTCAAATGAAAACTGGTAATAAAATCCAGTACAACTTGAAGAGGAGACATTGGAGAAGAACCCAGCTGGGTCTATAAGGAATTGTACATGAGATGGCACATATTTATGCTGTATCAAGGTCACTATCATCTTACCATGTCAAGCTGAAAATGTCATCAGTTGGACAGTTGACCACATTTTGTTGGGAGAATGAGTTTTCTCTTTGTTTATGTGCTCTTCACTAATAAGCTGGTCCAGTAATAAATATGTGAGACCTTTTGTTTGAAAAAAAATCATACATTAATATCACCCAGGATGCTATTTGCAATGATACAGTTGGTAGGAAGATTAGAAGTAGGGAGGCACTCATCTGAGTAAACTGAGACTGAGAGAGCTTGGAGATCAGGTAGCTCTTTCTTTAGGGGATCAGGGAGGCATCTAAAGAAGTATTCCTCGAGTAGGATTTTAAAAGATGATCTAGGATTGCCAAGAGTAGACCATCCCAGTGTCGGGGAAAGCATACAGTTACCTGGGTGCACAAAGTCAATGTACCCCCAGGCAACTGGCCTCTTTGAATCAGGAGGTGCCCGGGGCTGGTGGCAAGAGATGCTGCCAGAGACCTGCCCTCAAGAGGGAGTCAGGGGCTGGCAAGAGCCCCATCACCTGCCTCCCCTACAGGGCTTAGAGGGCCCTGAAGTGTTTTATGGTCACTTGGAGGGTAATGGGGTTTAGCAAAGTTAATTTCTTCTCTAAAGGGCTTTTCAGAGCCATCACTGTATATTGGAATGACAGGGAGAATAGCATATGCAGTATTTCCCAAACCTATTTAATCATAGGATCCTTTTTTTCTAGAGCATCCTAGGATGAGGGTTTCATGGGACTTACTTTGAGTAATGTGTTCTAAGCAGGTTCTGTTCCACACAGGCTGGGAGGTGTCATATGAAATTGAGTTCTCTTGGACTTACCCTCTGCTTGGTAGAGATTCATCAAAAAATATACACAGAACTGACAGGACAGTACTTGAGAGGGTCTTCAGGGGCCAGCCTGTCTGCCCGCAACTCCTTAAAGTCCCAGCTCCTATCTGGCTCTGGATGTTACAGGTTTACCCAAACCTGTAACAAATGCCCCAACCATATACTGGTGACATGTGTTCCTTACCTAAACAGGGACCTCATGGCCCAAGGACATCCCAGAGCATTGGTTCCCAGCCTTCTGAACATGTCAGTCCTGAGTCAGACTGGCTTCGACCCTCTCAGAGGTGCCTGGAACCTGTTTACACCTCTGAAATGGCCTGAGCCGGGCTCTGAGCACATAGCCACCTATGCTTTGGGACTGCCACACCCTGTGTTCCTTCCCCCACTGTGAACTATTAAGAGTCAGCCAGAATTATCCTCTTCCAGCCAACATGTCTTGAATCAGCACCTCATGGAGGCCCCTCTTCCAAGGTCTTCCTTTCCAGTTTACCTCAGCCTGGCCTTCATGCCCAGGGTCCGTGGTCCACTCCAGTCTCCTGTCTCAGCTCTTGGTGTCACTTTCCTTTCAGCCTTCAACTCAAGTCTGTACCAGTGCTGCTCATTCCCAAATGTGCTGGTTCTCCACCTCCCTGCTTCTTCCCTGGCTTTTCTCCACCAGTTCCCCCATCTCTTTTGCTCCTCATAGACTTAGGCTCATTTTCACTAGTTCAAGACTTAGTGACAGCTCGGCACCTATGGCTCAGGTGGCTAGGGCGCCAGCCACATACACCTAGGGTGGCAGGTTCGAATCCAGCCCAGGCCCGCCAAACAACAATGATGGCTGCAACCAAAAAGTGGTCAGGCGTTGTGGCGGATGCCTGTGGTCCTAGCTACTTGGGAGGCGGAGGCAAGAGACTCGCTTGCGCCCAGGAGTTGGATGTTGCTGTGAGCTGTAACGTCACAGCACTCTACCCAGGGGGACAGCTTGAGGCTCTGTCTCAAAAAAAAAAAAAAAAAGACTTAGTGACTTTCTTTGGACTACCTTCCCCAATTAACTGCCCCCACCTGGACCACTTGAGGCATTGCCTACCAGTTTTCCCAGGTCATGCCATTTGATTAGGATCCTACTTTCTACTTCTTCCCTGAGCCCTAAGTAGTACCCACTGGGCTATGGGTGCTCACTGCTTGTTTGGATAAATATGGTAGTGGGTCACAATTGGTTCATGTCACTGTCCCAAGTCTAGGAACCATCAAGATGCTCATCTGAAGTGAACAAATACAATGTAACTTCTAACGTACTGCAGTGTTCGTGCCATCTTTGTTTTTTTCATTTTCCAGCCCAGTTTATTAAAATATACATGTAAAATGGAGTGTTTGATACCTTAACATGGAGGACAACTCTTTGACCAGGATTTGGATGGTTGCTTGGTTGCTATGGAGCCCTGACTTTGCAAGATGATTAATTTTGTTCTACTTCATTATTCAATGTTGGAAAGGACATTAGGCTGTGGACCCTAAGTCATGCCTGCCTCTCTAAGACATGACTGCCATGTCATTGATTCAATTATTTTACCTCCAAGTTTTTAGATCTTGCTATTTGTAGGATTTTATGAGAATGAGCAAAACATACCAGTATTTTTTTACTAATTTAAAATCCTATTGGAAAATAAAGGAAATATATGTGGAGTCATAAAAATGTCTGCAATGAAAATTATGACGTAAGTATGTTTAAAGACCAGTTATTTGGTAAGAAAAGAATAAAGGGAAGGCACCAGAATATGAGCCTGGCTACATGGAGCCTAGTCATTGGGCAAATCAGGCCACCACACTGGACCTCACTTCTCTATCTTCTTTCTCTGTTTGGGAGAACTTTGGACTAAGGACTCTTAAAGGTCATTTCCAGATGTACCATTTGATGGCTATGTATTTGGGGGGGACACAAAAATAATGGCAAGCCTTTCTGTCTGAAACAAATTTTAAGCAATAACAATGCAAAAAAAGGAATATTTTATCCACATTTTCTTTATAAAAGGGCCAGATAGATTTTGTAGTAATACTAAGAGGTTTTTTATCTCTTAGTGGGGAAGGCTGGGCCCTGGTTTAATTTCATCATCATTTGCCTTTCAGACGAGAGATTAAGCAGTTATTGTCAGAGTTGGATGAAGAGAAGAAAATCCGGCTTCGGTTGCAGGTGGGTCCCTCAGGGTCCTGTTGCCTGTGAGGCCTGGGCTCAGTGGGGACAGAGACAAAGTCAGGGTTTTTTTGTTTTCTTTTTAAATGATTGTTACTCCTTTGGAGATTTAGATACACTTTCCATGACAATTTTCTTAGAATTGTATAGACTTGCTATGTATCCTTTCCTGGGCTGCAGGAAGTCTTCAGGAAGGGAAACATGAGTAAATGTGCCCCAAATTATTGGGTTTCTCATTCTGAATTTGTTATAAATATCTCTCCTCTTCAAAAAGTTCTCCCAGCTGGGCTCAATGGCTCAGGCTTGTAATCCTAGCACTCTCAGAGGCTGAGATGGGTGGATTGCTTGAGCTCACAGGTTCCAGACCAGCTTGAGCCAGAGTGAGACCTTGTCTCTAAAAATAGCCAGGCATTGTGGTGGGTGCCTGTAGTCCCAGCTACTTGGGAGGCTAAGGCAAGAGAATCACTTAAGCCCAAGAGTTTGAGGTTGCTGTAAGCTATAATGCCACGGCACTCTACCAGGGGTGACAAAGTGAAACTCTGTCTCCAAAAAACAAACAAAGTTCTCCCCCCAGCCCCTGTTTCCAGGAGGCCTTATTATGGCAACTGCCAGAGGACATGCACTGGTGTGGCCTGCTGCCAGCTGGCTTCTGTCATGTGATCATGGGGACTCCAAGGACCACAGCTGTCCATTCACAGCACTTGTTCTTTATCTATTTTTCTTCCTGATGGCCACATCAGTCCTGCCAGCGCATCCAGAATTCTGTTCCCCCTAATATCTGACAGAATGTTGCCATTACCAAATGGCAGGGGGCGTGTGGGAGTTGAAAATGACCAAAGGTAGACTCTCAGCTTTCATCCAGTTGATGCCCTTGATAATGATTGGGACCCATGCTGTTTAAAGAAAAAGATAGGTAGCTGCTCACCATTACTTTGGGGGTGCTGACAGATACCCTGTTGAGCCAACCATAGCTGCCTTCTGACACTGCCAGATCGTCCAGCGTGTCAGGACCACCTGCTCCACCCTCTGGCTGAGAAAGTAGAATTACTGCACAAACATCCACCATTCCTAATGCATTGTGTCTGTGTGCCTGGTCTTTAGGTTTATGTCATTTCTGGCATTGCTATTGATTGTCCATTCAGACATCATTTCACCTTTAAAATTGTCAGGTTGATTATCTTTCAGCTTCTATAAAACCAACCAATTCATGATAACTTTGTTCGGTTCTTTTTTTCCTTTCTAGATGGAAGTGAATGACATAAAGAAAGCTCTTCAATCAAAATGAATACTTGATAAATGAAATGTCACATTATTCATCCTGAGTCCAAGACTCAAATTTTCTGCCCCAGCCAAAATGATCTTGTGCCAAAAGATGAAAGGTTTGCCTCAACATGTCCCTGTTTGAAAGATTAGCACAAAAGTCTTGATAGCACAACACAAATTCCATCCAAGAGGAGAATCTCCCCCATGGCATAGTCCTGGGGTTGGCACTGGTTGTGACTTACAAAGAGCAAATTGTGCTAAAGGCTTTTCTACTTTGAGATCTCATGTGAAATGAAAACTCAGGCAGTTTAGTCCATAGTGGTACTATTTTGATGATATTTTCCATTAATAAAATGTAATTTCAGATTATTCGTTTACAAGCTTTATAATTTTATGATTTTTTAATCGTGTTTTGTCACAGATTCCCCTAGTGTTTGTACTACACATGGTC
>CAUYQV010006140.1:0-21257 GCA_963574575.1 Galagoides demidoff
CGGGGGCGGGGGGTGGGTGCACACCTCCTTGCCCGCAACAAAACCCGTCCCCCGGGGGGTGTGTTTGGGTCGCCCCTTGCCCCCCCCCCCCCCCCCGGGGGGGGGGCGGGCCCCCCAGGAAGGGCAAGCAGAGAGAATCCCTCACCCCAGGGAGCAGGCCCTGCCCTACACAGTAAGAGCAGGCTGGTCCTTGATAGGGTGAAGGGAGGGGGAAAGAGTGAAATACAAACAGAAAAGGGGGAAATATAATTAAAACTGGCTCCTACTGAGCCACCTGCAAAAAACCACAGCTCACCCAAGACTTGGACGGAAGGATCATGAACAATATTGCTGAAGATTTCTCTCCGCAGCCTCAGCTGGATGAAGGGAGGGGACAAGCTGAGCCTTCCCTAGACATCCCCACAAAAGAAAAAGAGCCCCAAAGCTGAAACCTGAGAGATGCCCAAGGGGCCACAGGAGGCAACTTATAGCCAGGAAACGGAGCATTTGGGGCAGATGTGGGCCCTGGAGGGGTGGGGCTAGGGCCTAAGCTCGGCACACACGGGGCTCCTGCCTCCAGTGTCCACACCCTGTGGCCCCAGCTCTGTGCTGGGAGCAGGGTGCAGCTTACTGCTTACCCACAGGGGAACAGAGCAGGGGCCAGCAGCAGGTCCAGCGCCCACCCTGTCTGAAGGCTGCTGAGTCTAGGGTCAGCTGCCAGAGGAGGGCATGGAAAACAAGTGAAGCAAAGGAAAGGGGCAGGTGGGGAGAGACAAAGAGAAAACAGGAGAGGGGAGAGCACAGAGAGGAGGCCGGCGGGGACAGCAGAGGCAGGAGCAGGCAGGGCCAGGCACTGGGGCCTCTTCCCATCTGACCGATATACCCCGGGACCAGCCCCTTCCTCTTACCAGCCCCTTCCTCTTAACACGTGTGACATCAGGAGGTACCGAGGGACACACAGCTCACTCTCCCTCTGGCGTGGCTCACACCTCATGGCCTCCCAGGCACTAATGAGCAACCTCATCCCTATTAGGCATACTGGTCACCTGGGTGCTGTCCCCCACCATCCATGATAGCAGGTGCAGTCCTAGACCCCTGACAAGGAAGCAGAGACCCAAAGAAAGGGACCAACTCGAGATCCCACAGCCAGTGAGGGGAGAGCCAGGCCCCAACACTCACTCCCAGCTCGGGGCACCCCCTGCTCCCACACCAGCTTCCTCGGAGCCCAGAGCAGCAGCAACCCCCATCTAAGGAAGCAAAGTTTCCCCTCTCCGGAGCACCAAGGGGCCCAACGGGTAGGATGATGGAGGAAGTTGAGCCCCTGAAGAACTGCATGCAGAAATCCGTGTGACAAGAAGTGGAATTATTTCCTCTGGAAAAAAAAATGTTAATAAAAAAAACGCTCCCTCCCTGGCCCCCAGGGGTATCTGGCTGTAAGCTGATGTAATGCAGAGAGGAGAGGCCAAGAGGAAAGGGCCCTCCCCCACCCCCAGCAGGCTACTGCCAGAAGCACAACAGGGAGACCACAGCTGGAGCAGGGGCAGGGCAACCAGCCAAGCAGGATGCTGTAGCCCAGAATGGGTCCTCCCCATCTGTCTAGAAAGCAGAAGCCTTTGAACTGGCAACTCAGGGGCATTGCTCCCTTGGGGCCCAAATCTGGGCCTAGCATGAATGTGTTCCTGAACCCATCTTGTTCAGGAAAGAGACAAGGAGGAAGCCAGGAGCCATCCTCCCTACTGCCTCCAAGTCTAGAAGATTCTGCACCAGGGAGGGGGCCAACTGGAAAGGAGCCCTCAACAAAAGTCCCCTTGCCTCAGCTGATCTCAGAGCAGCAATAGTGGTCAACTGGAATTCAGTTCCCACCACAAGGACACACTGCCCCTCCAGGCCCAAGGCCTTCATGGCACAATTGGCCAGCAGAGGAAGGTTTGGGACTGTCTGGCAGTGCCACAGTACATAGTGAGGGCTATTTCTCTAGCCCTACCCACCACACTCCTGTATCGGGCTCGGGGCACAGCCTGGTTGGAGACAGCAGTGGTGATCACCTCCTCATTTTTTTTTTTTCAGAGTCTAATTGTTTTATATTTAATGTCCAAGGTTTTTAGTTTCACTGAGGAATAGGAGAAAGGATGTCTATTTCATCTCCCCACAAGCTGAAGTCTGCCTAAGGACTACTTTTCTTTTCTCCCCACATGTAGGACATTTGTTCACAGGAGGCCACAAGTCTTGTGCTGCCCTTTGTCATAATGACCCTAGATTCCTGTTGGGTGTGTTGTAAACAGAGAAGCCATTCTTTAAGCTCCCTGCTCTGAGCACACCCCACCTCCTCATTTTTGTTCACTTGCTCCTCCAACTGCTTTTTGCTCACCGGCTGGACTCCTCAGCTTCCCACAGCACCTGCACACACTTTGTTCTCACAGAGGTGTTGGGCTATAACCACAGAGTAACAACAGACGCTCTGACAGTCATCCTGACCTTGGACATCCAGCTGAGTGTTTCTCTCCCTTCTGCCAACCCCACACACACAGACCTGCCTCACTACAAAAAAGGAGGGGAAAACTAAAATGCCCCGAGACTGGGACGCTAAGGACCAGGTTTAGCATCCTGGCTTTATGACGCTGGACACATCCTTCACTTCTCTGGCCTCAATTTTCTTGACTGCAAAAGAAGGATACACCAGTACCTGACCCAAGGGCTTCAGGAAGACCAGTGGGACCACACAGATGAAGAAGCATGAGAACTGTCCAGTGCCGCGGAATGGCTGAAGAACACCACGGTGAGTGGCATGTGCCTTAGCACCGGGACCATGGAGATGGCCTGCCTGGGATGGAGTCCCTGCTCAGCTGTTCCCAGCTGTGAGCAGTGGGAATGAGGCGCTGCCTCTGAAAGGCTTCGTGAAGAGGAAGTGAGCGTCCTTGATCCTACCCCCATACCTATTAGTACCTGCACAGGCCACCAAGCTGGGAACCCCCAGAAGTAACCAGACTTTCCTCAGTGACACTGGGGCTTGGCTTCTGGTCCCTTTAAGGGATTGCAAACCCAGCCAGGAACATGTGATAAAGATCTTCCCAACCATGGTAGCCCTGCTGAAAGAGTCTAGGTCACAGTAAGGTGTCCTAAGAGGGTATCTCCCAGCCCTGGGACTGTCTGAGCAGACTGCAGCTTCTCAAGAATGTGGTGGGAGACTCAGACATCAGGTTAGTCTGAGACAGCTACCTTGGCTTCATGCCAGCCCTCCCTCACACCCATCCTGGAATCAGAGAGACATGGAATTTGAGGCCCAGTGCCATCTAAGAAGTGACCCAGCGGAGCAAACAGCTGGGCTTAAATACATCAACACTGGAGAGAAATCGCTAGGTTTCCTGCTGCCATCTAGTGGCCAAATAAAGAAGAACAGGCAATAAGCCAGAGGGCCGCCTGCATATCTCAGGGACCAGAGACCCTTGCTCACCCCTACAAGCCTGGAGCAGGACTGACCAACCAACTGGGTGAGGTAGAATCTAACAAAAAGTAGAGGGTGTGGCTCGGCACCCGTAGCACAGTGATTACAGTGCCAGCCACATACACCGAGTCTGGCAAGTTTGAACCCAGCCCAGGCCAGCTTGAAAACAGCAACAAAAAAATAGCCGGGCATTGTGGCTGGCCCCCGTAGTCCCAGGTATGAACCAGGAGAATTGCTTAAGTCCAAGAGTTTGAGGTTGCTGTGAGTTGCGACGCCACAGCACTCTACCAAGGGTGACATAGTGAGACTCTGTCTTAAAATAAAATAAAAACAAAAACAAAAAAACAAAAAGTACAGGATGTGATAAGGATAATAAGGTGCCAAACAAATCCCACCAAAAAAAAAGCCCCCCAGGAATTGAGGAAGGAAGAATATAGTCCACACATCCACGGAACATTAAAAGTGGTACCCTGACTCGGGGGCAAAGCACTGCAAAGGTGCTAAGAAGGAGCAGGCAAACCAGATGCCAGCCCCGACCACAAGAACCTTCTTGGGTGACCTCCCCTCTCCTCCTCTCACTCCCTTCCCCCAAGCACCCCACAGCTATCCAGCCTCTGGGTGTGCCATGCTTCTCCCCACATTGTTCCTCTTCTTCCCTCCACTCCTGGACAATCTGTCTGTGCAGACACCACTGTCTCCTCCATGCTGCATGCCATCACCCTCCCTCATGCTTCAACCCTGGACGGTGACTTCCCCAGTAGAGCTAGACCTTGCTCTTAGCTCCCTGTCGCACACACAAGATGAGCTGAGCAACTGGTTCCACAGGCCTGCCCAGACTGGATTTCAGAGCCCTGGTTGTGTGCTGCCCCAGCCATCTGTGGCACCACTGTCCCCAGACCTCTCTCTGCCCCTCCTGCCCATGTGTCTGTTGACTTGCCTGTGGGGACCCAGGTGATTTTTCCAGCCCTAAACAGCAACCCCAAGCAGAGGCAAGCAGGCCCTTACAGATATTAGGCTCGATAGACAATCAAGAGACCTGGGCTCCAGCCCTCACTGGCCCCTAACTGGCTATGTGACATGCCTGGCAAGCTTCTGATTTCTAACCTTGAAATTTCCACATTTTTACAATAAAAGATCACCCGATCACCTCTTGGGTTCCTTTCAGGTCAACATATGTATGACACTAATTCATACTACAACAGTGTCACTGACCTTCAACAGCTAGTTGTATAGCTGTTCGCACAATTCTCATCCTGAGTGAGGAGAAGACATCAACCCAATCACCCATTCACTCACATAATAAAAACACTGAACACCCATATGGTAGGGTAGGATCGCTAGTCTGAGACTTGCTTAGCTCTGCTCTAGCCACAGCCCACAGGGGGAAAGGCCAGTGAGAAGGCCAATGGTCAAGGGTCAATGCTGAGCTGACACAGGAGGGAAAGCACTAGCCTGGAGCCTGACAGCCACGGGTCAGGACAGCAACCCTGACACACGTGGGGCTGGAGTTGACTTTGTTCATAATTAAAGCACAAGTTTTACCTGTGATTTCCCTGGGAAGGGCTCTGGGATTAGGGGAGGGGTGTGCTAACAGGGACCCTCACATTTTACTGTTACCTTTTTGTTATTTTATTTTTTTCTTTCTTTTTTTTTGAGACAGAGTCTCAAGCTGTCACCCTGGATAGAGTGCCATGGCATCACAGCTCACAGCAACCTCAAACTCTTGGGCTTAAGCAATTCTCTTGCCTCAGGCTCCCAAGTAGCTAGGACAACAGGCACCAGCCACAACACCCAGCTATTTTTGTTGTTGTTGTTGCAGTTGTCATTGTTGTTTTAGCTGGCTCAGGTCAGATTCAAACTTGCCAGCCTTGGTGTATGTGGCCGGCGTCCTTCCCATTGAGCTACAGTGCCACCCTATTTTATTTTTTTTGTAGCAAGCAGATTTTCATTTAATAATTGAGTCTTATGTTAAAGTAAACTGAACAACTCCTGCAGACAGACTGATGGCAGATGACATGAGTGAGTACTCACAGGACAGTGCTCATGAGGCAGGACAGGTCTCCTCAGACGGGGGCCCAGGGGGGAGGGGTCTCTTATAGGCAGGCAGGTGGTGGAGTGGTTTCTGGAGCACAAGGACAAACTCTCTGCTCCCCAAAATACTTCATCCATCTGCTCATTCATGCCTGAAATTCCTTAACTGAGGGACAGTCTTTGATTCCACAGTCAGAAATAGGCTTGAAACTGTAAACCCACCCAAGAGATGTAAAATGGAGCCTTCAATGCATACTCAGAAGGAATAAAGTTGTGGTCCCAGGCAAGTGAGGCTCTTAGAATGATCCTGCAGGCTCAAGCGGCTAAGGCGCCAGCCACATACACCTAAGGTGGCGGGTTCGAATCCCCAGCCCGGGCCCACCAAACAACAATGATGGCTGCAACCAAAAAAAAATGGCCGGGCATTGTGGCGGGCACCTGTGGTCCCAGCTACTTGGGAGGCTGAGGCAGGAGACTCGCTTGAGCCCAGGAGTTGGAAGTTGCTATGAGCTGTGATGCCATGGCACTCTACCCAGGGGGATAGCTTGAGGCTCTGTCTCCAAAAAAAAAAAAAAAGATGTGGAATCAACACAGTGCCCACCAACACGTGAATGAATTAATAATATGTATACCATGGAATACCATTCAGTCAGATGGAAACTAAATCTTTTGTATTAACCTGTATGGAGTTAGAGAACATTCTTCTTAGTAAAGTATCACGAAAATGGAAAAGCAAGTATCCAATGTACTCAATACTAATATGAAGCTGATAGAAGAAAATATCACACCCACACAAGAGAAAAACTCAATGAAATTCAAGATAGGGAGGAGGGAGGAGGAGGTAGAAGGAAGAGATAGATAGGAGGAAAAAGATTGCTGTGCTCTCAACTGATGGACACAAGGTAAGACTGTATGGCACACATTTTGGGTGAGGGGCACAACTACAAGACAGCCTTTACCCAACAAATGCAAACAATTTAGCCTAATCATTTGTACCCTCATATTAATCTGAGATAAAACAGAAAAAATAAGAAAACTTATTAATTTCTAAACTCTAATGAAACTATGGAGTTTATGTTCTCTTTAGTTCTTTTTGACTATAATTACCTCAATAATTCAATTTTATCAATTCACTTCATTATGATTCTATGAATTAATTTTTGTTTAGTTCTTCATTGCCTTTTAGGATTTTCCTTCTACTGATTGACAGCTTGCTGTGAACTAGCAGAGTAACTGCATGGTCAGTACAGGCAGTGCTGGACTGTGAATGGGAATGGGATTTGGTCCCACAATAAGATAAAAATTGTGGGTGTAGATCCTGAAGGCAACAGAGTGTCATGACAAGTCTTGGGGCAAGTTACACAGCTGAACCCTATGAGTTTTCTTTCCTTCTTTCATGAAATAGGTATAAATGACACCATGGTCAACTTCTGTAAGCAAGATAGACACTGTATAAAAGCTTCTGTCTCCAGTAAGATTAGCCCATATCACAAAATCCCAAAACCAGAGATGTTGGCGTGGATGTGGAGAAAAGGAGCACTTCTACATTGCTGGTGGGAATGCAAACTAATACATTCCCTTTGGAAAGATGTTTGGAGAACACTTAGAGATCTAAAAATAGACCTGCCATTCCATCCTACAATTCCTCTACTAGGTCTATATCCAGAAGACCAAAAATCACATTATAACAAAGATATTTGTACCAGAATGTTTATTGCAGCCCAATTCATAATTTCTAAGTCATGGAAGAAGCCCAAGTGCCCATCAACCCATGAATGGATCAATAAATTGTGGTACATGTATACCATGGAATATTATGCACGTAAAAAATATGGCAATTTTACGTCTTTTATGTTTACATGGATGGAACTGGAACATATTCTCCTTAACAGAGTATCTCAAGAATGGAAGAAAAAGTACCAATGTATTCAGCCCTACTATGAAACCAATTTATAAACACCCACACTTCCATATGAATGCTATAACCCAACTCAGCCCAAGAAGAAGGGGAAAGAGGAGGGGAGGAGAGGTTGGAAGATGGGTGGAGGGAAGGTAATTGGTGGGACCACACCTAAGGGGCATTTTATAATGGTACATGTTAAATCTACTAAGTGTAGAATATATATGTCTTAATATAATAACTAGGAAAATGTGGTGAAGGCTTTGTCAACCAGTTTCATGAAAGTATTTCAAATTGTATAAAACCAGCACATTCTACCCCATAATTGCATTAATTTACAGAGCTATGATTTAATAAAAAGAATGAGGTGAAACAAAACTGTGGTGTAATATATAAAGTATAAAGCTCAATAGTATTTTTTTTATTAAAAATTGAATAGAGGTGAATGTGGCCTACCTGAATCTAGAGCATGTTTTGAATAGTATATATGCCACTAAAAACTTTGGTCCTGCATCATATTTTTTTCTCTAAGACTTTTTAAGAAATATTACCTAAACATCTGGCTTGCTCATGGTTTAATTGTGAGTTTTCATTCTTGGATTTTGAAAACAGAATAAAATGTTAGTATTTGCTTGAATCAGACTAAGAGGGATTCAATTTTTACAACGCTGTTAGACTTTGGAATCAGAAGTGAAAAATAAAATGTCTCAGGTGGTGCCTGTGGCTGAAGGAGTAGGGCGCCGGCCCCATATGCTGGAGATGGCGGGTTCAAACCCAGCCCCAGCCAAAAAAAAACTGAAAAAAAAAATAAAAATAAAATGTCTCTGATTTTCTATTACAAAGTTGATTTTTTCTGTCATTGAAAAGCTTTAGTATTATTCTTTTACTAATAAAGTATCTGTAAAAAATGATAACGTGCTTGTTTTCTGTGTATTTTATTTAGCAAACGTGGCACAAATCCAAGTGAATTTATACAAATAATGAATTATTACAGAAAATCTGGAATATATGTATTGCTGTTTCAGCTGTTCTCTTTTTACATTTTAGCTATTAATCAAAACCACAGATTTTGAATAATTAAATAGAATTTCTTGAGATTTTCTGATTTTTAAGAATTTGAGTCATTTGCAACTTTCATTTATATGGGTATAAGTCATTCTGGAAGAATTAATTGTTTTTTAACTTATGCAACTTCTCTCAGTTTAGTTCAACATTGATTCAGCATTAGTTGGGTACATATTGCATATTCAGGTAAAAATAAAATTATGCACTTCTAGCTATTCCTTGTATCTCTTTTCAACTATCATTTACAGATTAACAATTCTTTGAAGATAAAGACAAGGATGATGAATCTACTTATTGGCCAAGGAAGGCTGTGAGAAAATCCATCATGGGGTGATAATCAGAAGATTTTCTTGGCTAAATGTGGAAGATGTCATCAGTTTCAGTTCACCATGTGGAAAGGGAGTTGAGCTTCTTATTTGGATTCAACTTCCACTGACTTCCTATGACATCACTGAATAAAACATTCAGAATTATCCTTTTGTGATTAATTTCTGTTTTGGAAAAGTCATATCATAAAGCATTTTACCCACCTTCCTACCTACCATTCCTTCTTTCAATTTTGGGGGGCATGATAGATTTAGTTAATGGTACTGTTAAGGTTAAAAGAATTTTATATTTGATGATTTACACTTTATTTAAAATGATTCTTCAAATAGCTGTTTTGGGAATGAAAGTCATTTTGCGAGGATAGTGCAGGCAACATAGTCTTTCGATTGCAAACTTAGCCCTCCTTCCTGCCCAAGATATTTTAAATCTTTGGTATTAAACCTCCTGAAACCCATCTGTGTTGACAAATAATTTTTTTCTTTGGGGTATTTTATATTTACATATTTTCTTTTTATTGCACAATATTTAATCTACTGAGAAAATAGCTTCTTAGGCCAAGCACAGAAACCAACCTACAGGACAGCAGAAGGTGAGGGAAATCTGTGAAATATACAACCACAACTGAGTATATTATCTATAACAGTAATCATTTTTAAAACAGCAAATGCATGGAGATTTCCTCCTATCTTTCAAGATTTTACCATCTACATGAAATCTATTTGACAAAATTTGCTGAATTTTAACAACAAATCAAAAATAAACTATACCTATAATGACATATTAAAACTATTTTTACTAAATAGACAACTCTAAAATATTCAAGTTGGTTAGAAAAGCAATGCACACGATTCTGTCTTCTTTCTCAGTTGAATACAAGTGTATTGAAGGGTTTTTTTTACTTGGCTTTTTTTTTTTTTGGTGATATTGTCAAAAATATTAGTTCTAAACAAAAAATGCTTTTGCCCCTGAGGGAATATTTAGTTTAGCAGTTTCTGGATGGATTTTTAGTTGTTGTAATGGGGAAGAGGATATACTACAGGCATCTACAAGGTAGAGGGCAAGGATGCTGATAATCATCCTAAAATGCACAGGGAATGCTCATAGAACAGAGAATTTTTCAGGTAAAATGCCAGTAGTGCCAAACTTGAGAATTATGAAAGCTATAACCCAATTACAGCCCAAGAAGAAGGGGAAACGGGAGAGGGAGGGGAGGGGAGGAGAGAGGATGGGTGGAAGGAGAGTAATTGGTGGGACTACAGGTACGGTGCCTCTTACAAGGGTACATGTGAAATTTACTAGGTGTAGAATATAAGTGTCTTAACACCATAAGAAAACGCCGTGAAGGCTATGTTAACCAGTTTGATGAAAACATTTCAAATTGTATATAAAACCAGCACATTGTACCCTATGATTGCATTAATGTACACAGCTATGATTTAATAAAAAAAATCTGTAAAAAAATAACAAATAAAAACAATCTAAACCATTAAAAAAAAGGGGAAAATGTTCAAGGCAGAAAATCTCTGCCACAAGGAAACTGGGTTTATATTAAACACCTATACCACATGACATAGTTCTATTTACTTATAAATAAGCAAAATTTATTTTGCTTTTTCCAAATCATGTACTTTTATTTATTTATTAAATCATAGTTGTGCACATTAATACTACCATGGGGTACAGTGTGCTGTTTCCATATACAATTTGAAATATTCTCATCCAATTGGCCAACATAGCCTTTATGTCATTCTCATAGTTGTTGTGTTAAGACATTTATATTCCACATTTAGAAAGATTCACATGTACCCTTATAGGATAGGTCATAGGTATGATCCCAACAATCTCCCTCCCTTCACACATCCTCCCCTCTCCCCTCCCCTCTCTCTCCTCTTTCCCCGTACTCTTGGGCTAAAATTGGGTTATAGTTTTCCTATGATAGCTAACTATCAGTTTCATAGTAGAGTTGAGTACATTGGATGCTTTTTCTTCCATTCTTGAGATATTTTGCTAAGAAGAATATTTTCCAGCTCCATCCATGTAAATATGAAGGAAGTCAAGTCTCCATCTTTCTTTCTTTATGGCCTCATAGTATTCCCTGGTGTATATATACCACAATTTCTTGATCCATTCATGGGTCGATGGGCACTTGGGCTTCTTCCATGTCTTACTTTTTTAGAGTAAATTTATTTCAAGGTAATTTAAAAGTACAACCAGGCTAAAATATTTGATTTTTTTAGGTAGAATTTCTCTTGTGGTTATGTTCCACACAGAAAAAGTGTGACAAACATTCCCACACAGTGCCCATTCGGAGAGAGAACCCCAACCACCATGCTCCCAAACTTGAATCAAAATGAATCTTTCTCCTTTCGAGCATGCATTATATTATCTACTGGCTTTACATTTGTATTGAGTACATTGGATAATTGCTTTTCTACTCTTATGACACTTTACTAAGAAGAATGTGTTTCAACTCCATCCAGGATATTACAACAGATGTGAAGTCATCATCTTTTTTATGGCTGAATAGTATTCCATGGTGTGCATATGCCAAAATTTGTTAATCCCTTCCTGAGTTGATGGGCATTTAGGTTGTTTCCACATCTTGATGACTGTAAATTGAGTCACAATAAATAATCTAGTGCAAATGTCCTTATGCTAAAATTTTTTTCTTCTGAGTAGATGCTAAGTAGTGTGATTGTAGGGTCAAATGGGAGATCTAATTTGAGGTCATTGAGGATTCTTCATACTTCTGTCCAAAGCAGTTGTATTTGTCTGCAGTCCCACAAACAGTGTAAAAGTGTTCCTCTCTCTCCTCATCTGTGCCAGCATCTACAGATCAACTTTGGAACTTTTTGACATGGACTAATCTTTGTAGGGTTAGGTAATATCTCAGGGTGGTTTCAATTTGCATTGCTCTAACGATTAGGGATGATGAGCATTTTTTTATGTGTTTGTTAGCCATTCATCTGTATTTCTTGGAGAAGGTTCTATTCATGTCTCTTGCCCAGTTATATATGGTATTGTTAGCTCTTTTTGTGTTGATTAATTTGAATTGTCCGTACATCCTAGTTATCAAGCATTTGTCCACTTCATAATATGCAAATATCTTTTCCCACTCTGAAGGTTGACTGCTTTGGTTGTTGTCTCCTTAGCTGTATAGAGGCTTTTCAGTTTAATTAAGTCCCATTTGTTTATTTTTGTTGTTGTTGCAATTGCCACAGAAGTCTTCTTCATAAAATCTTTCCCTAGGGTGCTATCTTCAAGTCTTCAAGTGTTTTCCCCACACTTTGAGTATTTTTGTTGTTTCATGGAGTTAGGTTTAAATCTTTTATCCATCTTGAATAAATTTTTTTAAGTGGTGAAAGTTGCAGGTCCAGTTTCAGTCTTTTACATGTGGTTATCCAGTTCTCCCAGCATCATTTATTACATAGGGATTCTTTTCACCAGTGTGTGTTCTTGTTTAATTTATCAAAGATAAGTTGGCTATAGGATGTTAGTTTCAACTCTTGGTTTTTTATTTGGTTCAAAATGCCTATGTGTCTATTTTTGTGCCAGTACCATGCTGTTTTTATCACTATAGACTTCTAATGCAACCTAAGGTCTGGTAGGGTGATACCCCAGCTTTTTCTAATTACTAAGAATTGCCTTGGCTATAGAGGTTTTTTTTTTCTGGTTTCATATAAAATGAAGTACTATTTTTTCCAGTTCTTCAAAATATGATTTTGATATTTTAATGAGGATTGCACTAAATCTGTATATTGCTTTGGGAAACACAGACATTAAATATGTTCCTTCTTCCCAGCCATGAGCATGGTATGTTCTTCCATTTGTTAATATCTTGTGCTATTAATTTTCTTAGGGTTTCAAAATTTCCTTTGTAGATATCCTTCACCTCTGTAGTTAGGTGTATTTCTAGGTATTTCATTTTGTTTAAAAGCTATTGTGAAGGGAATTGTGTCCTTGATTAGCTACTCAACTTGGCTGTTGTTGACATATACAAAGGATACTGATTTGTGGATATTGATTTTATGTCCTGAGACATTACTATATTTTTTTTATCACCTCCAGGAGTCTTGTGGTTGAGTCTTTGGGGTACTCTAAGTATAAAATCACATCATCAGCAACGAAAGAGAGTTTGACCTCCTCTACCCCCATTTGCATGCCTTTTATTTCCTTCTCTTGCTTGATTACATTGGCTGTAACTTTCAACACTATGTTGAATAGTAGTGACAATAGAGGACACCCTTGCCTGATTCCAGTTTTAAGTGGAAAATCATTGAGTTTTACTCCATTCAGTATGGAGCATTTGCTATTGGTTTGTCATAGAGGGGTTCAGTCAGTTTAAGAAATATGCTACCTATCCCTATATTTGTAAGTGTTCTTGTTAAAAAAGGAAGCTGGGTTTTATTTAATGTTTTTTTCCTGCATCTATTGAGAGGATCATATGGTATTTGTTTTTGCTTCTATTAATATGGTGAATTACATTTATGGATTTGCATATGTTGAACCAGCCTTGCATTCCTGGTATGAAACTTACTTGATTATGATGTGTACATTTTTTAATGTGTAGCTGTAATCTATTGGGTAGGATTGTGTTGAGAATTTTTGTATCAATATTAATTAGTGAAATTGGTTTATTGTTCTTTTTAAGTGGGTCTTTATCTGGTTTTAGTATCAGGATGTTTGCTTCATAGAACATGTTTGGGGAAGATTCCATGCTTCTCAAATTTTGGAATAATTTCTGCAGTATAGCTTTAAATTCTTCTTTGAGGGTTTGATAGAATCATAGTGTGAAGCCATCTGGACTAGGGTTTTTTTTTTCATTGGGAGATTTTTTGTTTCTTTGATCTCAGTGCTTGAAATTGGCCTATTCAAGAGATCTATTTCTTCCTGGTTTAATCTAGGGAGAAGGTGCGATTCTAAGTATTGATCTATTTCCTCCACATTGTCAAATTTTGGGGGATAGAGTCTCTTATTGCATTCAGAAATAATCTCTCACACTTCTGTGTTATCTGTTGTTATCTTCTCTGTACCTTTGCCACTGTAATTCAGTTGATGCTTACTTTTGGCAGCTTGCAGAATCTTCCTTTTTGTCTTGACTTTGGACAGGTACATGGCATTATGTCTTAGAGAAGCTCTGTTTGAGTTGAGACACCCCAGGGTTTTATATCCCTCTGAAAGGAGTGTGTCAGAATCTTTAGTGAAACATGGAAAGTTTTCATTTGTGATAACCTCCAGTAGGGTTTCCATTCCTTTGGGATGATCTTCTCCTTCAGGAATTCCTATAATTCATATTTTTGAACAGCTTGTGAAGTAGTCCCATAGTTTTCTGAGTGATTGTTCTGTTTTCTCTCTCTTTCTGTGTCTTTAACTACCTAGGTTAGCTCATGAACTTTATCCTCTAGCTTTGAGATTCTTTCCTCGTCATGGTCTAATCTATTAATCATACTTTCTACTGCATCTTTACCTTCCCTCATTGTCTCCTTCATTTCTTTAAGTTCCACCATATCCTTTCTATATTCCTCATGTTTCTCACACATCTTTTGGTTCTATTTTTCCACTTTCTCTTCCATTCCCTTTATTGTATTTAACATCCATGTTTTAAATTCCCTTTCTACCAACTTTAATAACTCTTTATAGGTGGAGTTCTTTGCAATAGGTGCCTCATGGTCCTTTGGAGAATTTGCTCTGTTTTGCTTTTTCATGTTGCCATAATTTTTTTTCTGTTGGTTCCTCCTTATATGAGTTTTCTTCTTGTACACCTCCTTACCCTGCTTTAACCTTCTCACTTTCTCCTTTGCTTTAAATTACCTTGTCTTAGAGCTTAGTTGTTGATATTGTCTCTTGGTATAAGGCCAAAAGGAAGAGAAGAGTAAAGAGCAAGCAGCAAGAAAGAAGAGCAAAACAATGAAGATAAGTGAAGGACAGAGAAAAAGGGAAAAAAAGGAAGGGGTACGAAATAAAATAATTGAAGAGCAGGAGGGAATGAGTGCTGGAAGAAAGAATGAGAGTGATAGGGGTAATGGTGTTGTTTGACGTGGTTGTAGGGCCATGCCCAAAATACAAGGATTTTGTGGGGCTAGGCTCAGTGGGTTCTTCAAAATCAGGAGTTCCTTGCTAGCCTGAGCAAAGCCAGACCCTACCTCTGCCAAATACAGGAAGAGAAAGAAAATAGAGAAAAACAAAAACAAGAAAGAAAGAAAAAGTAAATAAAAAAGAAAGAGGAAAATTCAGCATTGTTGGCTTACCAAATACAGTCTTCTCAATGCCAAAGGTAGAAAAAGGACTCTCTAGATTTTGATGTCTTGGCTTCCTTGGGCTAGACCACTGCTGTGACCTCTCCATCAGACTAAAACCATGCTACACCATCACTAAGAGAAAAGAGAAAGAAAAAAAATTGATAAAATTAAAAATACAGTTGTATCAAATAAGAGAGAAGAAATAGGATAAAAGAAAGAAGACAAACTAAAAAGGGGGGATATCCTAGCTGTTGTATGAGCAATTTATGTTGGAAAGATGAAAAATGTAGAGCAGTCTCTATCAGAAGCGAGAAGGGATTTGCAGATGAGTGGGACCAGAATTGATACTGGGTGGGGACGGATGCTAAACTCTGGGAGTGTTGATTTTTTCCGGTCATTCAGGGTGACTGGGTTCAAGTTGCAAGTTGGAAACCTGGTGGGGAAGTGTTTTACTGTTATATAACAATATCCTTTCACAGCACTTATGCCTACAAGTCAGCAATTGGGGGGGAAAGTGAAGAGCAGGATAAGACCAGGAGAAGGCTTGGAACTAGGGTGCAGACTTTGGAATCTGAGACCAAGGGCACAGGAGGGTGAGCACTTGCCTCTGATTGGCCTGTGGGTATTGTCAAGGTCCCATGCAGCTGTTTCCATTGGTTGGTGATCACTATTGTTGTGCTGGCAATGGGGATCTTGCCTACGTACTTTAGAGCAAGGGGCGGGGCTGTGACCTGGTGCACATGCGCACAGCTTGAGGGGCCCACCTTGTATTATAAGAACTTGTGAGGGGGTGGGGCTAAGAAATACTTGTTTTGGTTGTTTCCTTTGAAGTTGAAGGTTGGAAGGAGCATAGCAATAAATTCACTGGACTTGGCAAGAAGGCACTGACAAACTCATCCTTTGATTTGGACTTCACATCCAGTTTCTCCTCCCATTGTGACTTACACGTTGCCACTGACAACAGTTCTAGAACTGGTGCTTAGAATCCTTTAGCCAGATCTAGCCATTCCCAACGTGCTTCGCACATTATAGTAGACCTGTCAACTGGATTCTCTTCCCATATGCTCCGTGCCAGGTTTGTTGGTGGGTACTTGGCGGTGTCACCATGACTATTTTCCCCAAAATGAAGTCACCGCCTCCTGATGCTGACGCCACTAACGAGCCGCCAACACCTGGGCCACTGCCTCCGGAGCCACCCTGTGGCGGGGGTGTGGCCGTCGGCGGAGGTGGTGATTGTGACCGTGACTTGGGTGTAGTGGGGGCCTGTGCTAGGGCTTCGCCACCGCCTCAGGGCCCGCTACAAGGGCCACCGGGTGCTATTCACAGCTGGGCTCTGGCTGTGCCGTCGGGTGCAGTGGCAGGTCCCCAGCCACAAAAGGCCTCTCCTCCTCCTCCTTGTGGGAGCCCTGGTAGTCCTGGCAGTATTCCTGGGGACGAGCTGGGTGCAGAAGCAGTGGCTGCTGGCATGGGCGCTGCCATAAGTGTGTTTGGCTGCTGTTCCGGGTTGGCACATAGTAAGCGGCTCCGTCAAGATGCAGGGATTGGTGATCTTGGAGAAGGCAGTCTCGACGAAGAGGAGCTCAGCGCAGGTTACAATAGTGAGGACGAGTATGAAGCAGCTGCTGCACGCATCGAGGCAATGGACCCTGCTACTGTTGAGGAGCAGGAGCACTGGTTTGAAAAGGCCCTACTAGACAAGAAGGGCTTCATCATTAAGCAGATGAAAGAGGACGGTGCCTGTCTTTTCCGGGCTGTAGCTGATCAGGTATACGGAGACCAGGACATGCATGAGGTGGTGCGAAAGCACTGCATGGATTATCTGATGAAGAATGCTGACTATTTCTCCAACTATGTCACAGAAGACTTTGCCACCTATATTAACAGGAAGCGGAAAAACGACTGCCATGGAAACCACATTGAAATGCAGGCCATGGCAGAAATGTACAACCGTCCCGTGGAGGTATACCAATACAGCACAGAGCCCATCAACACATTACATGGGATATACCAAAATGAGGAAGAACCTATTCGTGTGAGTTACCATCAGAATATCCACTATAATTCAGTGGTAAATCCTAAAAAGGTCACCGTTGGTGTCGGGCTTGGCCTGCCATCATTCAAACCAGGGTTTGTGGACCATTCCCTGATGAAGAATGTTATAAAAACATCAGAGGAATCATGGATTGAACAGCAGATGCTGGATGACAAGAAACAGGCTTCAGACTGGGAGGCCACAAACGCAGCCATTGAGGAACAGGTGGCTCGGGAATCCTACCTCCAGTGGCTGCGAGATCAAGAGAAACAGTCTAGCCAAGTTCCAGGCCCCAGCCAGCCCCGAAGAGCCAGTGCTGCATGCAGTTCAGCCACAGAAGCAGCCTCCAGTGACCTGGATGAGTGGACCATTGGGTCCCCGATGCAGCACAGTGCAGCCTCTTCACCAGAGCACCCTGAGCTGCATGCTGATCTGGGCATGAAGCCCCTTTCCCCGGACACTGTTATGGCTCTTGCCAAACCTCCTTCGCCCTGTGCACTTGGTCTGAATGACTGGGATGATGATGAGATCCTAGCATCGGTGCTGGCAGTGTCACGACAAGAATACTTAGACAGTATGAAGAAAAACAAAGTGCTCTGAGACCCCCCTCCCAGACAAGAGTTGATGGAGACCGGACATCATCTCCCAACCCCCACCACTCCTTCCCTCTGGTGCCACCCCAACTTTGGCTTTCTTCCCTCTTGCCACCTTTCCATTTCCCTTTGGCTGACCCACTCCTGCAATCCATCTTATTGCTGCCGTAACCACCATCACCTGTCTCCATGCCAGCTGAAGTGCCCTGTTACTCCCCCATCCCCGGACCGTACCATCCCTGATTCCACAGGGGACTTGGGCAAGGGTGCCAAATGTAGGCAAGAGGCACAGAGACAAATCAACTGGCAGCAGCCAGGCAGCCCCAAAGGAGAGAGACAGACAGAGGAAAGTCTCCCTGCCCCCCATTTCTTCCAAGATCAGAAAAACTTGTCACCCATGGAGGAAGAAATGGAATATTTCCCTTCCACGTACCCCAAGAATGTCTGGGTCTTTAATGTTGAATTTTTTCTTTACTAAAATGAGCTTTTATCTTTTAAAATCAACCAGTAAAAAATGATATAGACAATAGCATTGGCTCTGTGTTTTCTCTGGTTTTGGGGCAGGCAGACCATGGGGCACGGAGGGGGCACAAAGATGTGGGCTGCTGTCTTCTGGCCTCTAGCTTTATGGAGGTGGGCAGAGCATCTAGAGCAGGGGTGACAGGTGTCAGACCAGGTTCAGACAAATGAGACCCTGACCTTGCTGCATTCCTTTTGCTTCCACCACCACCACTACTAGTCTCTTTTGGAATCTTGGAGTGGGGAGCATCTTTTGGATCATCACTACAACCCAGGATTTCAGTGTAGGGAGTGGGAGCAGCCTTGGCAGATGGGGCACTGTGCCCTGCAGGTGTTGACAAGATCAGCCATCTGTAATGTCCTTGGCACAATAAAACCAAATGTCAGTTTAAGAAAAAGAGAAAGAGAGAAAGAAGGAGAGAAGTGAAATAGAGAGAGAAAATAAATGCTGCTGAAATACCATATCCAAAAATACATGGTCCCTTGTTCCTGATCAAAGTAAAAATGGAAATTAAGAATAGAAACAAATTAACAAAAACAAAATAAAAATAAAAGAAAAAAATGTTAAATAGCCCACAACAGCAACAACCTCAGCAACAAAGAAAGGAAAAGGAAAAAAAAATGAAAAAAACGTGTATGTATAGGGAAAATAAAAAAAATAGGTCTTATTACTAGAGATAGAGAATAAAATAGCAGTTACTATGGTCAGGGTAGGAGCAGAGATGGGAGATTCAAAGTGTACAAAGTAGCAGACATGGGGGGTGAGAAAGGGTAGAGATCTAATGTACAACATGAGGGCTATGGTTAATAAAATAATATTGTGTTAGGCATTTTGTTAAGTAAGTATATTTTAGCTACTCTCCACGTGCTTAAAAATGTAACTATGTGAGATGCTCAAAAACGTAACTATGTGAGATTAACATATGTTAATCTGCTTCACTGTACAAACAATTTATTATCTTTTTATTCAATTTATTATTTTTAGGAACAAACAGACTCATCAGGGTATTTTAAGTGCTCAACACACCCACCAATCTATTGAATTATGCTGATCCAGAGTTTGTGCTGTGGAATTCATTGTGTCTGAAGGTTGTGATGCCTCTTTTGTGATGCAAATAATACAAGTATCAATATTTTTTAAAAAAGTATCATGAGGTTGAAGTCATTGTGCTTATATTACTGCTTTGATAAATTACTTTCTTCTTTAGACAGTATCAATTGACTCCTTTTTTTGAAAGATTAATACTTTTGAAACTTCCTCCCCCTTTGCTCTCCTCACACCTTCTAATGTTAGATACCATTATTTCTAAATCATTTAGATTTTAATGTTCCATTTTGTTCTGTGAATATAATTTTGAGGATTGTTTGGTAGTAGCACTAGGCTTGAATAAATTTAATGCATACAGCCATGGGAGGTGGCATCCTTGGGCAAAAAAACCCACGAAAAATTATATGTTGCAGAAGGGAGCAACTTTAACAGGAATACCAGACAATTCCCAATGGTGAGTGAGCCACTCAGCTTGCCCCATGACTAGAAGCCCAGTCTCAGCAGGCGAGACAGAGGCAGCCAGGTTTCAGGGCCCTGCGGACAGACCTACCCACACGCCCTTCCCACAATGGCAGCCCAGCTAGCAGCTGGGATCTTCGGAGTAGGGTTGTCCTGCCAGCAACCAAGCTGACAGTAAATCCAATTCACCTGACATTCAAACCTGTTGCTGTACACTATTTGATTCCGCCCACTCCTCCAAGCTTTCCACTTAATGAACAACTTCCCCTGAAATCTGAAAACTGCAGAAAGGCTTCCTCCCATCCCCAGACCTCTGTCTGGGGCAGGGGTGGGAGGCAGCTGGTTCTTGCCAGCTCCTTACTGAGTCAGACCTCTACAGTTCCAGACCTCCTGCTGTCTCCTGCAGTCCACTACAACCTTGCTGCGCTTCTGGAGCTCGGACTCCAGGTAAGTTCCGTGTACCTGATATAGTTGGGTTCCCTTTTTTTTCATCTGCTGTACTAGAGGAAGCCAGCAGAGAGATCCTACTAGTCTGCCATCTTGCTCCACCCTCAGTTGGCAGAGTGACACATTTCTATTTAAATGCTAGGTCCTTCGTAAACTGCTAAACTTCTTTATCCATAATAACCAAAGTAATAGAAACACTAAAATCTTACACAAAATTTAAATTATAAATTAATTTTTAAGAATTGTTTTTAAAAAACTAAATATGGAATTCCACTGAAATACAGAATTTCAACCCAGAACAGCATGGAGCTAGTTAAAACTCTGATAGATGACATATCTATAAATCTATAGGCCAAGGATGGTTGGGATCATGATTATTATGAAGAAAAGATTAAAATAGAATGCTTGTATTTAGTTTTGGCATAAAAGGCCAGAGAGCAAGCATAGGTCACTTTGTGTATGTTAAAAATTCTGGTTAGGACACTAATTAGCCATTTGGCTGTAGGAAATTTACCTAGCCTTGCTAAGCCTCAAATTCCTTATCTTTAAATTAGGCTATTAATAATTACCCAACAGAGTCATTGGAAGAATTAAATGAAATAACAAATGTAGAAGCAGAAAAAAAATAGTTTTAAAGGGTTTAATAGCATTTACCTTGTTGAAATCTATTTTTAGATATTTGGTAATACCTATATGGAAGATATATTAATTTGTATGTTAACATATTAGCTGGGAATATATGATTAATAAACATATATGATCTCAAGTTGTGCCACTAAGACTTATTATTCATAAGAGAGATTGGAATAGCTGTAGATATACTATAGGCAGCATTTTAGACTGGATGGAAGTGTTCACTGTGAACATTTCATGATATAACTTTCTTAGATAGCAAATGAACTCAGAATTGATGATTGATTTGAAAATGAAAGCATCAAAAATTTATTTTATTTCTTATTACCTTGCCTTGTTCTTAGGAACTTAATATGTAGCTCTTATGATTTTCTGAAAGAATAAGATGTAGCTTTATTTGGGAGGCTGAGGTGGGCAAATTGAATGAGTTCAGGGGTTTGAGACTAGCCTGATCTAGAGTTTTTTAGAAATCCCATTTCTTATAAAAGGTATAAATTAGTTTCATAATAGGGGTGTGCAACCAAATAGCCTAAGAATGTGGGG
>CAUYQV010006141.1:0-28397 GCA_963574575.1 Galagoides demidoff
TATATGTTCTTATTCTCTTCATATGCTGACTTAAAGATTTTTTTTTTAAGTTGTATTCTGAATGATTTTACCTGAGCTGGACAGATCATATATAAATCTTAACTTGCAAATACTTTTTTCTTTCTTTTTTTTTATTAAATCATAGCTGTGTACATTAATGCAATCACAGGGTACAGTGTCATGTTTTCAAATACATTTTGAAATACTCTCATCAAACTGTTTAACTTAGCCTTCATGTCATTTTCTTAGTTATTCAGTTAAGACATTCATACTCTGCTTTTAGAAAGATTCACTTGTACCCTTGTAAGATAAACCATAGAAGTGACCCCACCAATCACCCTCCCTCTCCCCATCCACCCCTCTTCCCTTCCCCTCTCTCAACCCCCTTCTCATATTCTAAGGCTATAATTAGGTTATAATATTCCTATGAAAGCTATAAATGAGTTTCAAAGTAGGGTTCTATACATTGGATATTTTTTCTTCCATTCTTGAGTTACTTTGCTAAGAAGAACATTTTCTAGTTCCATCCATGTAAACAGGAAGGAGGCAAAGTCTCCATCTTTCTTTAGGGCTGCATAATATTCCATGGTGTACATATACCACAATTTATTGATCCATTCGTGGGTCGATGCACACTTGGGCTTCTTCCATGACCTAGTAATTATGGATGGGGCTGCAATAAACGTTCTGATACAAATATCTTTGTTGTAATTTGATTTTTGGTCTTCTGGATATACATCTAATAAAGAAATTGCAGGATCCAATGGCAGGTCTATTTTTAGTTCTCTCAGTGTTCTCTAGATGTCTCTCCAAAAGGAACGAATTAATTTGCATTCCCAACAGCAGGTAGAAGTGTTCCTTTTCTCCACATCCATACCAATATCTCTGGTTTTGGGATTTTGTGATATGGGCTAATCTTACTGGGGTTAAGTAGTACCTCAAAGTAGTTTTCATTTGCATTTCTCTGATGATTAAGGATGGTGAGCATTTTTTCATATATCTGTAGGCCGTGCACCTATCTTCTTTAGAGAAATTTCTATTCAAGTCCCTTGCCCATCCTGAGATGGGATCACTTGTTTTTTCTTGCTAATATGTTTGCGTTCTATATGGATTCTGGTTATTAAACCTTTGTCGGAGACAAAACCAGCAAATATCTTCTCCCATTCTGAGGGCTGTCTACCTACTTTACTTACTGTGTTCTTGGCTGTGCAGAAGCATTTTAGTTTGATCAGGTCCCTAAAGTGTATTTTTGATGTTGCTTTAATTGCCTGAGGGGTCCTCCTCATAAAGTTTTCACCCAAGACAATTTCTTCAAGTATTTTTCCTACATTTTCTTCTAGTATTTTTATAGTTTCATATCTTAAGTTTAAATCTTTAATCCAGTGAGAGTCTATCTTAGTTAATGGTGAAAGGTGTGGGTATAGTTTCAGTCTTCTATAGATCGCCAGCCAGTTAGGCCAGCACCATTTGTTAAATAGGGAATCTTTTCCCCACTCAATGTTTTTAATCGACTTGTCAAAGATCAGATAACGGTAGGTTGCTGGATTCATCTCTTGGCTCTCTATTCTGTTCCACACATCTACCTCTCTGTTTTTGTGCCAGTACCATGCTGTTTTGATCACGATTGATTTATAGTATAGTCTGAGGTCTGTTAATGTAATTCCTCCTGCTAGTAATGTCTTTGCTATTCAACTTTTTTTCTGATTCCATATAAAATGAAGTATTATTTTTTCTAGATCTTTAAAGTATGACAATGGAGCTTTAATGGAGATTGCATTAAAATTATATATTGCTTTGGGTAGCATGGACATTATAACAATGTTGATTCTTCCCAGCCATGAGCATGGTATGTTTTTCCATTTGTTAACATTGTCAGCTATTTCTTTTCTTAGAGTTTCATAGTTCTCTTTATAGAGATCTTTCACATCCTTTGTTAGGTAAACTCCCAAATTTTTCATCTTCTTTGGCACTACTGTGATTGGAATAGAGACCTTGACTATTTTTTCAGCTTGGCTGCTGTTGGTATATATAAAGGCTACTGGTTTATGAGCGTTGATTTTGTAGCCTGAGACGCTGCTGTATTCCTTGATTACTTCTAAGAGTTTAGTAGTAGAATCCCTGGTATCTTCCAGATATACAATCATATCATCTTCAAAGAGTGAAAGTTTAATCTCTTCTGACCCTATATGGATACCCTTGATCACTTTTTCTTCCCTGATTGCGATGGCTAAAACTTCCATTACAATGTTAAAGAGCAATGGAGAAAATGGGTAACCTTGCCTCGTTCCTGATCTGAGTGGAAATGATTTCAACTTAACTCCATTCCATACGATATTGGCTGTGGGTTTGCTGTAGATGGCCTCTATCAGTTTAAGAAATGTCCCTTCTATACCAATTTTCTTAATTGTTCTGATTATGAAGGGATGCTGTATATTATCAAATGCTTTTTCTGCATCAATTGAAAGAATCATATGGTCTTTGTTTTTTAATTTGTTTATGTGATGAATTATATTTATAGATTTACGTATGTTGAACCATCCTTGAGATCCTGGGATAAAACCCACTTGGTCGTGGTGTATAATTTGTTTGATGTGTTGCTGGATTCTGTTGGTTAGGATCTTGTTGAAAATTTTCGCATCAATATTCATTAGTGATATTGGTCTATAATTTTCTTTTCTTGTTGGGTCTTTTCCTGGTTTGAGTATCAAGGTGATGTTTGCTTCATAGAATGTGTTGGGTAGTATTCTGTCTTTTTCTGTATTTTGGAAAAGGTTGCGTAATATTGGTACTAGTTCCTCTTTAAAGGTTTGGTAGAATTCTGATGTGAAGCCATCTGGTTCTTGGCTTTTCTTTTTAGGGAGATTTTGTATAGTTGATGCTATTTCAGAACTTGATATAGGTCTGTTCAACATTTTGACTTCATTCTGGCTGAGTCTTGGGAGGTGGTGTGCTTCCAAGTATTGGTCAATTTCCTTCAGATTGTCATATTTCTGGGAATAAAGTTTCTTGTAATATTCATTATGGATTTTTTGAATTTCTAAGGGGTCTGTTGTTATTTCATCTTTACCATTTCTGATTGATGAGATTAGATATTTTACTTTTTTTTTTTGTTAGACTGGCCAAAGGTTTATCTATTTTATTGACCTTTTCAAAAAACCAACTTTTTGATTTATTGATCTGTTCTATAATCCTTTTATTTTCAGTTTCATTTAATGCTGCTTGAATTTTGGTTATTTCTTTTCTTCTGCTGGGTTTGGGGAATGTTCTTCCTTTTCCAGTTGCTTAAGATGTCCCATTAAGTTGTTAACTTCCTCTCTTTCTGTTCTCTTGAGGAAGGCTTGTAATGCTATAAATTTCCCTCTTAGGACTGCCTTTGTGGTGTCTCAAAGGTTCTGATAACTCGTATCTTCATTATCATTATGTTCTAAAAATTTGGTAATTTCCTTCTTGATCTCATCTCTTACCCATGTATCATTCAGCATAAGGTTACTTAGCTTCCATGTTTTCGTACAACTCTGCAAATTCCTGTTGTTACTGAGTTCAACTTTTATTCCATGATGGTCCGAGAAGAAGTTTATTTTGGAAGTAAGGTCAGGAAACACTGGTAAAGGAGTTAAGAAGTGAGAAGAAAAAGGAAGGCAGCCCACACAAGATGCATTATAAAACAGGGGGTACAGCCTAAGTCTAGTGTAGAAGATGGGCCTCCGTGTTACCAACCCAAGAGTCCAGGGAGCTAGAGTATGGATTCTCCATTCTCTCCAGTGATTGGTAGAGGGTTCTCCTGAAGCGGGGGAAAGACTAAGTCTCCAGCACATCTGGCCTGGCCCATGATGAGTCAGTGCAGAGATGGAGACTGGTGCTGGCAGTTTGAAGTATGAGGCCTCACACTTAATCGATAGAACCAGAGGAGATTGGACAGCATCTCCCAGAAAATGAACCAGAATTTTCAAGGATCTGTCTTGTTCAACAAATCCTGGTCCCCTTAAAGATATGTGTATATGGTTTTTACATTTATATTTTATAAACAATTTATGTAGATTTTGCATCCCAAATACAATCACAAGGTTCAACTGTAAACACACAAGTTCAAGTGGGGACAAAAGAAACTCCTCCTCCCCTTCTTCTCTTCAGGTACTATTTTCCACCTCACCCTCACAGGTTAAAAACACTGTTACTGGTTTCTTTGTTTCAAATATGTTTTTCCAGGGATCATATTAAATAAAAATATATATTCCCTCTTCCTACAGTGGTAACATACAATATGCATTATTCTCTATCATGTTTTTTTCACCCAACAATATCTCAGTTTATCTTTCCATATCAGTACATGAATCTGCCAGGTGCATTGTAATCCAAAATATAGTTGAAACTAATCTACTTGAGGAGTTTATTAAGAATGGATATTTAAATATTTTCCATCCTTGGTTATCACAACCAGTCTTCTATGAATAATTTAAAGATAATATCTTTTCACTTATATACAAACAATATCTACATATGTGAGTGTATATATAAAATAAATTTCTGCAAGTGAAATGTCTACATTAAAGGCTACTATGTATTTTTAATTTTTATAATATATTGCCAAACTGTGCTTCTCAGTATTTTGATAAATTAAAACTATCCAAAAATTTAAATGAATTTCCCGATATCCTTTCTCTGGGTTGGAAATTTTAATTTATTTTAGTTAGTAGAACGGCTTAGTTAATCCTTCTAGAAATATCCATAATAATGCAAAATACTCAATGATAGTTTGAAATTGTCAGTAGCATTTTTATGCTAAAAAACTGTCCAAGATAATGATTAAAATAATTTAGTTGTTACTGTGCATAAATAATTGATAAGATCCCTGGGGGAAAAAATAAATATATTTTTACAGGATGAACATAGGAAAATTTGACAGCTTTAAAAAAAAAAAAGGAAGCCAGTTTGGGAATGTTTGTTCTGACAAATCATGTAATAGTTTCAGGAATAAAAATCATCTGTGTGAATCCTCACTTTTTGAACAACACCAGAAATAAACACCAAAATTCATACCAATTCTGAACAGGCTTATTTATTAATTGGTATTTGAGTTGGAGTTTAACAGCAACGGCATAAAAATCACCTGCTTTTTGGTTGCTTCCAAAGAATGATTTTCCATAAACTTATGCATTCCAGAGGTTTTCCTTTATGAGACCATTGACTCCCTTGTCAGAATCTATCACAAAGCACGTGGCAAAAAGAAACTTTAGCTGCATTTTCTTTGATTTAGACAAGTTGCCTCACTATCCTCTTCTGTTAGAAAAAGGAAATTAATTTCTCCTACTCTCCTCAGGCTGAAAAGATAGTCTATAGCACATACACCAAAATCCTTCTCTTTTCACCTGAGAGATTGATTAATCTATAGCATAAAAAATGTAAATCTTTGAGGGTATTGTCACTTTTATGGTCTGTAGAAGATGGATTCAAGCAGGATTTCAATATTGCTTGGGCCTCTGGCCCCAAAATAATATAGCCATGTCACCAGGGGAAAGTCTGCAGAGCACTCTGTGCTGTAATAGTTTACAGATTCATAAAAAGTATTGATCAACCTTCATCTCTTGTAGTTCTAAATAGAGTATTAAAGGATTTTATCTTCTTGACTATAGCAGCCCAATAATGCTAAGCATGGCGATGAACAAATATGTGCAAATCAAGTACAGCCAACAAGCACAAAAGCATCTGGCTTCCTGTTTCACTGAACTATCAACATGTTAATGGTGCAGTCATGTAAAACTCCTCCTTTTAATCACATAATGACCCTTTTTCTGACAGACAGCTTCATGCTTGGCCCCACTGGCTGTTTTCGATGCAGAGATGGCAGGCCTCCCTTCCTAGAATAATTTGTACAATTTCAACAAGGTTTCGAAACATCTATCACTTCCTTTCCGGCTGGTATCTACTGTCCATTTTTACAAGTTTATTTGCTGGTATGATGAGTGATTAAAATATTGATAACACCAGCACGACAATGGTACTAAAAATTCAACCTGGCTCTGATTTTCAGCTTCAAAAAGACAATTCTAAACTCTTATTTTCCAAAATAGGGCTTTCCACAAATCATAGTAACATTTAACTTGTATTTTTTTGAAATTGCTACTATTTTTTTTTTCCTGTTAAGTAACACAGTGCAACTTTTACCTTTGACCTAAATGTTCATTGCATGGGTAAGCTTCTATTTCTTTTTTGTCAATGACCTTTTAATTTTAGATGTCGTGTAGATATTTTCTTTCATTAGTGAGAGATTCAGATTGGAATGCTAAAATTCTTTCCTCTGTGATGAGAAAACTTCCTGCAGATGAAATAACATTTATACTATTGTCAATGGGTATAAATTCTGAAAATAAATTTAATAAATGTATAGTACATGCCATCTTAAAAGTCTAAATGTCTCTGGTTTCTTAAATATGGAAGAAATATAAAGATGTTGGTCAACTTGCATACACAATCCCTAACATCCACCTCTAAAATTTGATTTCCTAACATGAAAAGGTCCTTCAAAAAGTAATACTAATATGTTGCTTTTTTTTTTTTTTTAAAGAGAGGAATGATCAGTAGGGAATGTCTCAGGTGTTGAGAACTCTCTAGAAAGGATGCATTGCCATCTTTTTGCCAAAGATCTAAAACCTATTTGCTAAAAATGTTATTTGGATTTTTGTAACACTTATTATTCAGTGGTAGTTAATGGGTATTTAAATGTTCCTCTAATTAAATTGGGAAAACAACTAATCTCTGTTAGGAATGAAAGTCCTAAAAAGGCTTCCACAGGGCTTCAGGGCAGTTGATGAAAGCGTGTTTACCTCCACAGATAAATGAGATGTATTTTCTCAATAGTCATTTTGTAGTTGATTCAGATTACAGTTCTTATTCTCAATGAAATCTGACCTCTTCTTGGGTCCACATGAGAAAATAAATTCCCAACCACACTGAGTTTGAGATTATCTTTTTATTCAGAAGAAATTAACTAACTCTCCAATCTAATAAGGGGACATATTTTTAACAGAAAGTCAATATCACTTCAAGAAATAAATCTTTTGAAAAAAAAAGGAAAGATATCATCCATTCTCAAGGACATGCCCTGAACTTCAGGTAAGGAATGAAGCCTTAAGTTCACCAATATGAAAAATTTTCTTGAAGATATTCAAACAGTCCAGTCATGGTGCATGCAAGTATGCAAAATCCAGTAGAAAAATATGGGTTTTTCAAGTATTTCTCTGGAAGTCACTACACAAACTAATACTCTTTAAAAAGTAGTTTTGAGTTGTAGACTGTACACACACTATACAAGTAGACATAGAATCTGAACTAAGTTTCCTCTTCTGTAAAATGAGGAAGTTAAGTTAAAGCTTTTTCATCCTTCCCGAGATGAACTAGTCTCACCTCTAGTTGAGCTTCATCACACAAACGTCTACTGCCACTGCTTTGTGGTTCCAGGTCTGTCATTTGGCTATCCCAGTGAAGGCACTTTAGCAACGTTCCTATTTCCCTTTTGGTCTTAGTCCTGCACTTCCCCATCCTCAGGTAGAAATTAGTCCAAGGCCCCAAAATAAGTAGAAATCTAGATGTCCACTGTCCATCTATCTCCCTTTCTCTTGACTGGCAGGAAACACCCCCAGAGGGGTAGGGAAGCTGGCTAATAGGGCATGTAGTGCCTTGGCGATCCACAGTTCTTTGGCTTCTTCTAAAATGTAATCACTAACAGTGCACATGAAAAAAATAAAATAAAAAACATCAATTGACTTCCAGGACTAGTCACACCTGGAACACAACAAAACTCATAGACATGCTGTCTACCACTTTCAGGAAGGGAAACAACAACAGACAGTGTGCTGGAGGATTAGTTGACACCAACAACTTCTTTTGGTTGTATGCATTCTGATATTTGAATTTCATCTACCTGCTTATAAAAATTCTTTTGACTTTATAATGAGGAGTTACTTTCATGTTTAGTTATTGCTATGGTGTAAATTATGGCATCCCCTTCCAAATTCACTAGGAACTTAATCCCACTGCAATAATATTAAGAGGTGTGGCCTTTAGGGGGTAATGAAGTCATAAGGATTTCATCCTTATAATGAGATCAGCACCCTATATGGGGGCTCACCTTATAAAAGGTTAAGGGGAGCCCACACTTGCTCTCCTGCTTCTGCCACAGCAAGAGGGAACCATCTTGAAAGGAGAGAACACCCCACAGCAGACACCACTGCCAGCACCTTATGTTGGATTTCCCAGCCTCTAGGACTGTAAGAAATAAATTGATTTTCCTTATAAATTACCCAGTTTAAAGTATTTTGTGACAGCAGCACAAACAGACTCGGATGTTTACTATTATTTATCAGATTACTAAGAAATGCAAACATCTTAGCCTAAGTTAGAAGCTGCATCCTTTAAACAGACTTGGATTTCTCTGGAACTTTCTTAACTACTTTTGTTTCTTGCATCATACAACTTTCTCACTAGTACATCGTAAACCACCTGTGGGAAATACACATCATTTTGTGTCTTTGCTCTCAGTAGGTAAAGTAAAGGCCAAAGGGGAAATATTTGCTAGGATATTAATGGGTATTTTTGTTGATTACTGTGATTTAATAATAATTTTCATAGAATGAATGACATGCTACATGTTTCTGGTATATTTTCATTTAACAATTGACAAAACTCATACTGCTACAGATAACCTTTACCTGTCCTGCAGTCTTTCTTTTTTATTCTGAATGAATCAGTCTTTTATGGTTTAAATTGGAAAAGAAAGAAAGCAGTAAGATTTGTGCTTCTACTTTTTTCTTTTGCATCAGAAAATTAGTATGTGGTAATCAAGAAAATTAATAATAAGAAAAAGTAATACACATATAAATAAAATTATGCACAGGTAGAATATAAAACCGAAATAAATATCTCAACAGAACTTTGCTATTGCTTATTCTGTTTAATCATCATAACAAATAACAATGTGAGAATATGCCAGTGTGAAAATAGTGGCTTTTTTCAACATATGAAATATTTATTCCTTTTTAAAAACTGAGGAAAAATTCTAACTCAGAATTATTGCAGTGGGCAATTGGAAAAGAAATAGTTAAAAATATTTCAGCTTCTGTACTCAGAGGCAAAAGACCTAGGAAAGACTAAATAATGATCAATACCATTCAATGGATTGTCAAAATCCAGAAGCACGTGTTCACCCAGCCTCTGTCAGTCACAAACTTTTGCCAATAAATGCATTGCAATGAAACACACAAATCAAAAATAAAGTGAGTGAGACTAAAACCTCGGTTTAGTTGGTTTCATTTTTTTCTCTTTGTTTGAATTTTATTTTTGTTGTTTCTTTTTTTAAAATTTTTATTTATTTATTTATTTGCAGTTTTTGGCCAGGGCTGGGTTTGAACCCGCCACCTCCAGCATATGGGACAAGTGCCCTACTCCTCTGAGCCACAGTCACTGCCTGTATTTTTGTTGTTTCATAAGCAAATGTTCCTCCTTTATCCTTTCCCTGTCCTCAGCTGCTTAATCAGTGCCTGGCACGTGGCACCTCTATGACTTGCCTAAATGACCTGCAATCCTGCTTCACAGTTAAAGGCAGAGAGAGCAGGAGTGAGAGACCAAAGGAACAAGCCAGGGAGAGAGTGGGAGAGCAGCCGATTTCCCAAGGCACAATGTGACGGTTATATAAGTGTATCAGGAAAAATCACTTCAAGCAATATGCACAATATTAAGGTAAGTATTTCAGGTTTTTTGTTTTTGTGTCTGTTTACATATCTTCTTACTCTTTCAGTGTTTTTCTTTCTCTAAACCAAAAATATTAATTGCATTATGAAGCTTATAAGCAAAATAGTAATAAGTTTTCATTGGCAATAGATTCATGACTCATTTAATATTCATAGCATAAAAGAATTAAGCTTCTTTTCTTTTTTTTTTTTTCTTGAGACGGAGCCTCAAGTTATCCCCCTGGGTAGAGTGCCATGGCATCACAGCTCATAGCAGCCTCCAACTCTTGGGCTCAAGCGAGTCTCCTGCCTCCGCCTCCCAAGTAGCTGTGACCACAGGCGCCTGCCACAACCCCCGGCCATTTTTTGGTTGCAGCCATCATTGTTGTTTGGCAGGCCTGGGCTGGGGATTCGAACCCACCACCTTAGGTGTACGTGGCTGGCACCTTAGCCGATTGAGCCACAGGCTAAGCTTCTTTTCTTAAAGAAAAAATTAATTTTTATTTTTTCAAATGTCAGATTAATATGTGAGTACCTACAGTTAGGTTACATGGCTTGCATTTGTAAGGTTAAGTCTCAGTTGTAGTTATGACCTTCACCCAGGAAGTGTGGTTTACCAGTACGTTGTACCCCTCGGTTGGGATTTGGCAAACCCCCTGCCCCTTCTTGAATTTAGTTGAGTTTTTCTGTCCTATGAGGGCATTGTTGTTAATCTAAAAATTTCAATTTAGTAGTGAGTAAATGGAACGCTTGATTTTCCATTCTTGTGGTACAGAATCAAAATTCTTAAACCATGCACTCCTATATTTTTAGGATGAGTGTGAGATTTCTTGCTCATCACTTAGAAAAACATACGTTCCTTCTTTTAAGAAGTAAGGGTGTTTTGATGCCTGGCTTCCAATGTACCTGACAAATTTAGTGGAAAGTGAAAGTAATAAGCAACTAATCAATTCCTTTAGATCAGTGGTTCTCAACCTTCCTAATGCCTTGACCCTTTAATGCAGTTCCTCATGTTGTACTGACCCCCAACCATAAAATGATTTTCATTGCTACTGAGAACCACTGCTTTAGATATTTCTTGAATGTCTACTCTGTGGCATTATTAATTTGTATATCAGATCTCTGAGATAATCATCAGAGTTCCAATTTTCTAAGCACAAAGCTAGAGCTATCCCTAATTTCACTCTTTCCACTACACAATTCTTCTTTCCCAAATGAGGAAGATTTCAGCACATGAAGAGGGCTAGGGCAAAATGTAGCATAAGGAATACCCAAACAGGGAAGAGGCTTCATGCAGGGGCTGTGATGCCTGAGGATATCTCTGAGCACCTATGTCTATGGTGGAACTCCCTGAAGTTACATTATCTTGCAAGAGTTTTATGAATACATTAAAAGAAATAGTTGGTGGAAATTCACTTTGTACTATGGAACATATAATTTACTCTCCAACTAAACTAAACATTATATCAGAGCCAGAGCTTGGAAGACTATAGTAAAATGCCCCCATAACATGGAGATAGGTTGAAAAAGTACAATTTAGAAGCTGTGGGAAACAACTTATCTAGTATCTGTAAGTGTATCCATCAGTCCTGGCTACAATCAATTGGTAAAAGAGGTGATTGAAGTTTAATCAAAGGGTAAGTCATTAAAAGAATATGGTATGTCTAAAATTAAGGAGAATATAGCGGTGATGTCTGAGGGAAGGGGAATTTATATTTGAGGCTTCAATAATTTATTTGATATGTTCTGAGAACTCCCATCTTCTGACTTCAGGCTGATATCTTCTCGTGTCATGATGGATACTGGATACACCGACTTTCCCCCAGCGTGGTGGACTGTAGCTGTGGTTAGAATTATGATGTATAATAAACACATCCCTTTGCTCCTTTCCTTCATTACAAAACAACTTTCTGAAAATATTATGAGTTAACCTTGTGTACTTTCCTAGCTTTCTGTCCTCTATCTGAGAAACTATATTTCCTGTTGAAATAAATATATTTACATACTAGGTTGTATAAGCACACTCTCTTATCAACTCTGGATACAGCCCCCCTCCAAAATTAAATAAATAACACAATTTATAGTGTAAGCTTGAGACCGGTGCCACAACCGTGATGATGGCCATTTCAAATAATGCCATTCTGAGAGGTGCTGTTTTATTTTATACATTTTGTCCATAGAAGATATAATATGTATATGTATATATAGTTTTCAGAGCAACATTGACAGGAAAAGACATGTGGGAACGGAGGTGTCCTGGCACCTCGCTCATCGGCAGGACGGCAGCTATGCCTTACTTACCCCTACATCCTATCCAGCGATCTCTTCCTTTCTAAACTGAATAACCAAGAAAGTATAGCCTGACATTCCCCTCTTGCCCGTGTTTCATTTTCTGCACTCTCACCCAAACTTCCATTCAGATGCCTGAGGGAAGACTGGGCTCCTCTCTCCCCAGCTGCAGCCCAGTTAATATCATAGCTCCACTGGCACCCTGACAGTGACTTGCCCTAACACCAAGGTCCTGCAATTCCCAATTTTCCAGTTTTCCAAAGGTTAATAAAATATACAAGCATCTTGACATATCAACTAAACATTCTAAATATTGAGAATCAAATACAAAGCCACCCATCTCAAGCTGGAAACGTCATGCATTATAATTTAGGCCCACATTTCATTTTATTTATTTATTATCTTTGAAACAGAGCCTCAAGCTGTCGCCCTGGGTAAAGTGCAGTGGCATCACAGCTCACAGCAACCTCCAACTCCTGGGCTCTAGCGAGTCTCCTGCCTCTGTCTCCCAATTGGCTGGGACCACAGGCGCCTGGCACAACACCTGGCTATTTTTTGGTTGTAGTTGTCATTGTTGTTTGACAGGCTCGGGCTGGATTTGAACCCACCAGCTCTGGTGTATGTGGCTGGTGCCTTAGCCGCTTGAGCTACAGGTGCCAAGCCTAAGCCCACATTTTAATTGTCAGTCATGTTCCTGGAAGAACGAGAACACAGAATTGCCCAAAAGAGAATCTTCTGTTAAAATTGCTAAAATGCCAGGAAGTGGAGAGGCCAATGATTCCAATTCCCTTAATGTGTGAGGTACTAATAGTCTGGAATCCCTGAAAGATCGAGGATTAGATAGTCCCCCAATCTGTTTCACATTTTCCATTGAATAGGAGACGTTTGCCCTATTTCATATGTCAGCGATTAGCCCACGTCCTAAGTGGTCCAGGCCAGTCCCAAATGGTTCACTGACTCTTACCAAAGTGACAAAGTACTTGTTCATTTCAACCTCTGTCTGAAGCACTCAGTAAATTACCACCTCTTAATCGTTTGCCATCCTGTGGGTTCTGACCATTCCCGTTAGTTTTTCCTACTTCAGTATCTGGGCCTTCAGGCTGTGCAGTTCTTCTCTGAGTATGTTCTACAAAACGTCAGGACTATTTCTGCAAACTGCCTGTAGCCCTTTGGGACCTTATGGACCCCCCCTCCCCAAAAGCCCTGAATTTTAGCAAAGAGAGAATTATCCTCCAGGCTTATGTTCTTGTTCCCAATTTTCTTTATTACTTTAAAGTTCGATATTCTCCTGTCAACTCTCTTGATCATGTCACAATTCTCAAAAATACAATCAGTTTGAAGGAACTTGTGATGAAAACAACAATCAATCACTTTTGTTGTTCACATATTTCTTATCCAGCCATTTGCTGTTCGAAATTTCAGTCCAATCTGCTTTTGGGGTGGGACAGAATTCTCAGACAGCCCCCCTCATTGTTTATCTCTCAGTTATTTAATAAACAGCGACTGGGCTGCCACTGTGAAAGGAATTTGGATGTGATTAGCACCAAAGTCCGTTGACCTCTGACAGGAGCTTTATCGGGCAGGCCTGACCCGACCACAGGTGCTCTTTCAATGTGGATTCAGAGAGAGGGAGAGAGGTTGGAGAGATTTGGAGTGTGATAAGGGTTTGACTGGAGGGAAATTCTCTAAAGTTGGCTTTTGAGATGGAGAGTGTCTTTTAGCAAGGTGGCCTCAAGGAAGGGAGAATGTCCTCTAGGTGACAGTCAGCAAGGAAATGAAAATCTCAATTCTACAACCACAAACAAACAAAAAACAAAAACACGAAAAACTGAATTCTGCTTCCAAAAGCAGACCTGGAGATTCCTGGGGGAATCCAGCCTGCCACCACCGTTATATCAGCCTGTGGGACCCTGAGCGGAGAAGCCAGCCATGCTGTGCTCAGACTCCTGACCGACACAACTTACAGCTAATAGAGGGGGGTTGTAGTGATCTGCTAAGTTCGTGATAATTTATTACTGGGTAATAGAATGCTGTTCAACTGTTTCTTGTTTACCATTTATCATGCAGGTTATATAGAGTTTGCCTTCCAGATTACTTTTAAAGCTACTGCCAAGAATTGGAATCCAGAACTGACTTTCATGGATGGAAAAGAGCAACAGTCTGAGACTGCATAGAACTTACCTGAGTCCACAGGGTCCATATACGGCCTATGGCTCTTACAAGGATCCCTAAAGACTTCATGTTGTAGTGATGACTTTGCCTACCATGCAGACATAAAACATAAGCCAATTTTTCATTTACTTTATATATAAAGGCTTTCACCAAAAGACTGGGAGTAAATCATTGCTTTACCATTTCATTGATACATTATGTATGTGTGTATGTGTGTTTGTATATACAGCCATGCATCCCTTTATAACTGGGAAACTTTCTCAGAATGTTTCCCAGTTATAAATGACAGTTATAAATTTCTCAGAATGTGTCATCAGGTGATTTCATCATTGTGTGAGCATCACAGAGTGTCCTTACACAAACCAAGAGGATATAGTCTGTGACACACCTGGCTCTGTGCACAGCCTAACGCTTCTAGGCTGAAACCCTGCTCAACTGGTTATTGCACCCAATACTATGGGCAACTGTAACACAATGGTAAGTGCTTGTATATCCAACCATAACTAAACATAGAAAAGATACAGTAAAAATATGGTATTATGGGACCACTGTTGTACATGTGGTTTGTCCTTGACCAAAATGTCATTTTGAGATAATTGTATCATATATATGATATTTAAGCTGTAAATTTTTACACTCCATACTTTCTAAAATATATAATATGTTGGATATCAGTTTGTATTATGTGTATATTTGGGATTATAATTAGTCATAGAGAAATATTTTAATTCTGTATTGTTGGAACTATTCAACATGGAATATCTTAGATACAAATGTGGATGAGAGGATACATAAGAGTTGATATTACCAAGAATTAAGACAATAATGAGTTACTACTCCCAGGATATCATTGTTTAAGACATAAACATTCACTGAAAAAAGAGAAGTGGATGAAAAAATGTCAAGAAAAACGAATGGTTTTTTCTACTAGTACATGGAAAAAAATAAACGTGCCTCACTCATGTATTATGAGAGTAAAAAGTGGGGAGAAAGATGTCATCGGGCCACAATATGTCATCCACTGATTAACCTCCTTAGGGACCCATGAACACACAAAGATGACCCAGAATAAGCCTGCGAGAGGGCACAACATGATAACAAACTACAAACATCTCAAAATTAAACTCGAAATGGAGCTATATATCATTTCAAGCCAGCACAATTTAAAGTGATAAAAGGAATTCAGAAAGGGTCAACTTAGCTCGGTCTTATATAAAAGTCCTTGGTACATCATTTATTCTCTTTCGGGTTTGGCAAGATTAATAACTTCATGAGGCCGAATCACTTAGTCAAAATAAATGAATGACCCTGGTCAAATGTAAGTGTTTTTTTAATAGTGCTTCCTGATGTTGTATCTTCAACATCTTTAAAATTATATTTTCTTAAATACCTTCTTTCTATTTAAAAAATTTGTTTGAGGGGCAGTGCCTGTGGCTCAAAAGGGTAGGGCGCCAGCCCCATATGCTGGAGATGGCAGATTCAAACCCAGCCCCAGCCAAAAAAAAAAAAAAAAAGTTTGAATATCCTTTATAATAGCTCTGTTTTGGACTTTTCTAAAAACTAGACAATTTTTTCAGTTTAAAAAAGTGATCATCAGTTCAACAACTTTGTAACTTGGCAAATGATCTCTTAGTGCTAAAAAGCTGATTATATTTCTTTGTGCTGAACATAGCATTGCACTCACCAAAAGATAATATAATATCTTACTCACGTTCAATGAATGCTGGACTAGCTCAGAGAAGAGACATTTAGGTGGCATGGTTCATAAGGACAGTTTGCAAGATTTTTAATATTCAAAAAAGAGTGTCTCTACGAAGACCTTGTAAATGCATCACTGAAATACTACTTCTACAACAAGAGGCTGTTGGAAACTATTTTTTCCATATTAAATTATATGATTTTATTCTTGGTGAAGACTAGTATTTACCCAGACGGGTAAGGGAAGTTGAGAAACACATAATAGAAATCAATTACCACAAAAAATGTATTATAACCACAGTTCTTAAAAAAAGGATAGCTGATTAATTCACACAGTCAATATTTATTTAGGACAAAGTATACTGATGAGCCTGGTTCAATTCGCTATGGAGAAAACATTAGTCTTCCATGAAATCTCTTAAGAAAGGCTATTTCAGCAATAATAAAAATGCTTGACTGAAATTCTCGAAAGGCTGTCGCAGGTTTAAAGTTCAACTTTGCGCTGATAAGCAGAGCTATGTATATTCTAGAATTCAGTTTGATATAGCACTACCTGTGCTGCCAGCGGCAAGTTTCCTGTAGATTGCATCTCTCCGTGCTCTCGACTTTTTCCCATTCCTACTGCTAAGACATTCGTCCAGGCCACTGTCGTCCCTGGCCTAGATTAATGCATCAGTTCCCTCACTCATTCCCTGCCTCTATCCTTGTGCAATCTCTTCTCTGCTTCCAGCCTTGCACAGTTTTCATACTGCAGACAGTGTGAGCTTCCTGAAGTGTTAAAACCTTGCTTATTACCTCACTCTCCTCATTGCTTCCAGAATCAAGTTCGCACTCTTAAAACAACATATAAGACCCTGCTAACATTTGCAACCTCGTGTTACTCACCCCACAGTATTTCCTATGCTCTAGCCATGCTGACTTGCTTTCCGTTCTTGAAATACACCAGGCTCTCTCAACCTTGGAACTGGGTAGATATTCTTCTTTCTGACCAAAAAGTCCCTTTCCTCCTCATGAGCCCCCTATGTTCCCTGTCCCTGTTACATTCTTCAAGCAATCACTTTGAGATATCATCTAACTCCAAGAAGATTAGTCCACATCATAAAATCCCTAAACTACAGACGTTGGCACAGATGTGGAGAGGAGGGAACACTTCTGCACTGCTGGTGGGAATGCAAGCTAATACATTCCTTTTGGAAAGAAGTTTGGAGGTCACTTAGGGAACAAAAAGTAGACCTGCTGCTTGATCCTGCAATTCCTTTCCTAGGTATACATCCAGAAGACCAAAAATCATTTTACAACAAAGATATTTGAACCAGAGTGTTTACTGCAGCCAAATTCATAATTGCCAAGTCATGGAACAGCCCAAGTGTCCATCAACCCATGAATGGATTGTGGTATATGTATACTGTGGAATATTATGCAACCATAAAAAAGATAGATACTTTACCTCTTTTATGTTTATGTGGATGGATGGGAGCATATTCTTCTTAGTAAAGTATCTCAAGAATGGAAGAAAAAGTATCCAACGTACTCAGTACTATTATGAAACCAATATATAATCACTCCACTTTCATACAAAAGATAAAACACACTATAGCCCAGAATGAAGGAGAGAAGAGGAGGGAGAGGGGACGGGAGGCAGAAGGCCGGGTGAAGGGAGGGTAGTTGGCGGAACCTCATCTATTGTGCATAACACAAGGGTACATGTCAAATCTATTAAGAGTAGAATATAAGTGTTTTAACACAACAAACAATTAAGTGAGGTGAAGGCTGTGTTAACTAGTTTGATGTAAGCATTCCAAATTGTATATAAAATCAGCACATTTTACCCCACAAAAGCATTAATGTACACAATTGTGATTTAATTATAAAAAAAGAAAATTCCCTGGATTCTCCTTGACTGCTATCTCAGAACCTCGAGACGTACTGCTCTTCTTTCCCCAGCACCAAACCCACAGCGTGACACTCAGTAAATGTGACTCATGTTAGCCAAATGAATGATTAAATTAATTGGAATAGGACTCTGCATGATCTATTAAATGATGTAATTTAAGTGGGAATATATTTATTCTCTGGCCTATAAATCCTATCTTTGTGATTTATGTCTAATAGACATAATCCCACCAGAATGGCATACTAAAACTGGGTATATTAAGAAAATGTAAGTGGCTGTCTGCAAAGATACGGATGGTAAAGAAATCACCCAGGAATAGTGGGGATTTATCGAAGGGGATAGAGGGGGTGCACAGTTAGTACCCTTAGGCCTAAGACAGAAGGCAGTGGTTTCACAACCTGGAACTGGTAATAAAGTATTGAGAGTGACCTTTGGAAGAGCATCTCAGCCTCTGCTAGACACCAATCAATACTGTCTGACCGCCTGCTCCAACATTTCTACTGGCAGAACCCAACGGGACTCCAGAAGGCAGGAAAACCTGAGTATGCAGTCCACACAGGTCTGCACTCCAACACAGAACAGCATGAGAGGTAACATTTGGTTGTGGAGGGGAAAAGAGAAAAGCTCCACCATCGCAATCTAGTATTTCAAGAATTAGGAAATTCTTAACAATTTTTAAAATAATACAATAGGACAATAAATTGTGGCAAAATTCTAAGTAAATGGGGGAGAATTGTATCCTAAAATCAGCCGGAAGTGAGCCTACTAATCAGTGTATTTTAATGAATTAAAATAACCTTATCTTCTAGTGAAATTATTGAAATGACTTTGCCTCATCTATTGCTTTTCTAGCACGTTCCAGTCTTTTCATTTCTGATCTAGACATCACACGGTCATGTCACTCCATCTCTCTTGAAGTTTCCTTCCTTATGACCATCGATACGCCTTTACCGTGCAGATGAAAGGAGATCTCAAGGTATTGCAAACTTTATTTAAAGTAGAACAAATCAGGGATGTGTGGTTAAGGTAGTTTAAAGCAGGTAGAAGAGAAGTTTTTGCAAGACTAGGTTATGTCAAAACTGAAACCCAGGTTAAGCCGGCCTCAGTGAGTTTTAGTCTGCACAAAGAGGTTTTAAATGTGGTTTTTCACATCTCTTGCCCCTTTTCATAGCTCTTGTAATTTCTAATATAACGACAGCATGCATTTTCCCCCCAGCCCACATTTTATAACATGATTAAAGCAGTAAGCAAAATAGTGAAAAAGAATTTCAAATCCTTGGGAACACCACCGGCATTTGTGGGCCATGGGGTGCGGGGCCTGCTGCTGCTCCCTGTCAGCAGAGAACAGTCTGTGGTCTCCGCTTGGTGGGGGTGCGGCACAAGCTGGAACTTTTCTTTAACAAATTATAAAATCAACCAAGTCTCTGAGATTACTGTTGTTCGGGGTGTAAAAGTCAAAAGGGACTTACAATTTTGGTGGAAATGCCAAAATTGAAAACTGAAAGAGACCCTGAGAAATCTTCAATCTGCAGAAAGTTTTTAGCTAAATGAAAGATCTACCCATCACCATATGCAAAAGCTCACCAGAATTAATTATAGGACTGATCCTGAATTTCACGATACATGGAGGGGGTGATTTATGATTTTCATTAAAGCTATATACTAGAAATAAAAAATAATTAACTTGCCATATTGTGTGTGTGTGTGTAATGCAGGGGTAAAGGGTGCTTACATTATGATTAATAACATAATTATTTCCTCACACCTAGAGGTAGGCTCAAATATAGAACATGCTTCAAGGAGAAATTTTTCTATTTTAAATGATCTTCCAAGGCATGAGAATGTAACACAACCTCCATGTTAACTGAAGGTATGATTTATTTTCACTTACATTCACTATCAAGAAATGTAAATCTAATTAGCTCTACTTAAAACCTTCTGGAGGCCTCCCCATTACATAAAACACCTTGTCATGTCCCACAAACCCTCATGCACTGGGTTCTTTCCTCGTCCTTCACCTCAGTTCATGGAACTCACCCAGCCACAGTGTATTTAGCTCCTGTTTCTTTCCTAAAATACAACAAACTCTCCCCCATCTCAGGGCCTTTTCACATGCTGATCCTTCTACTATTCCCTAGGCTTTTGGCCAAGTTTACTACTTCTCTTTTTTTTTTCTTTTACTAAGTCATATACATGTAGATCGTGAAGACATTTATCCCCTTGTGGGGTTCAATGTGTTGATTTTTTTGTACAAATTGCAGTGCTTACATCCAACAAATTAATACAGCTTTTACCTCATTTACTTAATCAATGTCTTAAGACATTTGTGTTCTATACTTGAAAGATTTGACTTGTGCCCTTGCAATATGCTCCATAGGTGTGGTCCCACCATTTACCCTCCCTCTATCAAACCACCCCTCTCCCCTCCTTTCCCGCTCCCCTTCCCTCTTTCATCCTGAGCTATAGTTAGTTGTGATTTATCTTTCATATGAAAGTGTGAGTGATTATAAATTGGTTTCATAATAGTACTGAGTACACTGGATTTTCTTTTTCCATTCTTGAGATACTTTACTAAGAAGAATATTTTCCAGCTCCATCCATGTAAAAGAGGTAAAGTCTCCTTGGGCGGTGCCTGAGGCTCAAAGAAGTAGGGCGCCGGCCCCACATGCCGGAAGTGGTGGGTTCAAACCCAACCCTGGCCAAAAACTGCAAAACAAACAAACAAAAAACAGAGGTAAACTCTCCATCTTTTTCTAAAGCTGCATAATGTCACCTCTTCCTGAGTTCCTACATGAGTACCCGCTACCCCTATTAAAAAATATCAACAATATGCAAATTCTAGGAAGATTCTTACCAAGTGCATGCCCAGTTCTGAGCTCCTGGTTACTTTCTCTATAGAATTTGTCAGTCTTTATTTATCTTGTTTATTTATTTGCATCCTTATTTAGTGTCCTTTCTTACTAGAAAACAATCACCATGAAGGCAGGACCTTGTTTATTTTCCCTGTTTACATGGCAATCTTCAGAGGCTATTTTAGATGTGGGAGAATCTCAGTAAATATTTGTTAAATAAATAAACAAAAGAGATGTTTTCATATATAAGATGTTCATAAAGTCTGTGTGCAATTTTAAAATAATTGCAACATTAAATTGCACACAAACTTCATGGACACATAATATATTGGGTCATCCTCGATGGTTTAAATTTTGGCCCATTTTCTTTAAAATGTTTCCATAATTTAACTTTGAAGACAACTTAAACAATGCTAGATCATTTGGTCTTTTCCCCAGATCTTATTTTAAGTTAAATTCTGTCAATAAATAAATTGCCACTTGCCTATGTTATTTCAGGCACTATGATAGGGGTTTGATGGGATGATACAGCTATCCTTTAATTCTGTTTTCCTTGTTCATTCTTCTCTAACATTACGGAGCTCACATCTGGGCAGACAACTGGTAGAAATCTTCCTAGAATTTGTATACTGTCAATATTTTTATCTGCAAATTCCAAATTCTAGCACCACGCCTACAGATCTCTCATTCTGTTCATGCTGTAGTTCCATCTTCATTAATTTACGAAATTGTAGTTTATAGTTATGAGTTTAAATGTATTTAAATATAACATTTAAACATTAAGAATGATAAAGCCACATTCTGTTTCATCTTCTATTTTATTTTTTTGCAGACAAGAAGTATATGCTGGAAAATGATGGTTTGAGGGGAGTAATTTTCCTCATGCAGATACAATTTGAATTTTAAAAAATGGTTAGGAGAAGCCATGTTTATTCTGCCAAAGTGACTAAGGTAGAGGATAGTAGCTGTAAATATTTACTGGTATTTTTCATCAACAGTCATGCTTTCATACTATTCAAGTGAAGTAGGAAGGATAACACACACTGAACTTTCACTTGACCCCCTAACGTGTGCTTTTTCAGTGCTTGTTAAGTTCATTTCTTGCTTCTCTCTGTGTCATCCTCTGCCATTCACTCATTCATGCGTTCAGCACTTATGATAATTTGTCATGGTTAAAAGCAATGCCAATTTTACTGCATTCAATATGAAGGATGATTTAAAAACGTGTTCAGGGCTAGGGAGTGCCTGTTGAACATTCCATTTTCCTACTTGCATTCTTGATATTTACCACATTTATAATGAAATTGTCAACAGAGGTTATTTGGTTCTAGATTCCTTGTCTGATGCCTCTGCCTTCCTTCTTGCTGTTTCTTTTTATTAACCAATGAACACACAAGTGCAGAGAAGGAAAACTCAGGGGAAACCAAGCAGTGGGGAGGAGGGAAGGAAAAGAGGGGCAAAACCTACCTAAGGGGTGCAGCGAGCACCATCTGGATGACAGGCACTCTTTCAGCCAAGCCATGGAACAAAAAATATTTGTACCCCCTTAATAGTTTGAAATAATAAGAAGAGAAACGTTTCACTCTTTCTCCTATTAACCTCTTCACTTTGCTTGACAATAGACACGGGCGAGTGCCTGTGACAGGGAAGCTATTCACATATCTAACCCAGAGGTGCAAACGGTGTTCAAAAAAATAATAGACTGGTATTTTACTCCTTTGATTTAAGTAGTGGTTGAAAGAAAAATAACAGGAGAGTTGTCTAGTTTCTGAACATTTGCATAATGCTGAAGTGATTTAGCACTCCATGAAGTGCAGTCGCATGGATCTAAAAAATGGAGATTGGACATCTCCGCGGTGCAGATTCTTTAAACACTTTCTTGAATCTGAATGCAAAAAGAATGCTTGGAAGATGTATCAGCTACGATGCTGTGAAAGCTTGTGACTCAACAACAGAAATTAAACTGTATCAAAATACAACTATAATACAGGCATTTCTGTGTATGGGGGGTTTACAGAATAGGATTGATATGTTGAGATTAAGAATGAAAGTGCTCAGGACAGTGGCTGGCACATAGGATATAAGGCAATGGGGGGAGAAAGGAAAATGAAGGATACTGAGGTAACAGTGATAGCCCATCACTGAACTGTTTTAGTTAATTTAGAAAAGTAATTCAGAGATGTCTAAATCTATGATTCACCATGAACTTAAATACGAAAACTTTTTGAGATAGTGGCATAAAGACAATATTACTTGGAAAATTTATTCTTGGCTCTTACCTTGCGTGTTAAAAACGGTCCTGAAGAATGGATTTTAGCAAGAGATTGTGTCCCAGCCCTGTTTACTCTCACTTAGTAAGTAAGGATCAGGTTACCTTGGCAATCCTAAGACGGAAACAACATAATTGATTTCCTCCTAAACTAAGACAGTTTTTCAAGTTCTAAATCTCACTATTGTTACTCCTCACATTTACAAAATAAACAGAGTAAATATCTCATAGATAGTAACTATTTTTTTTCTTTTCCAAACATTAGGAAAAGATTTCTAAAAGTTCTTTTTTTTCTTTTCTTTTTTTTTTTTTTTTTTTTGCAGTTTTTGGCCAGGGCTCGGTTTGAACCCACCACCTCCAGCATATGGGGCCGTGCCCTACTCCTTTGAGCCACAGGCACCACCCCTAAAAATTCATTGTTTTTATTGCAAGTGAAAATAATACTTTTAAATAGTTTGGATATCCAAATGGCATTTAGAATAATTACATGTTGACATAGATTCAGATGTAAAAATTAAACAATGCAAGCTTCATAATACTAAGTTGAATTGGTTCTGCTTTCAGCACGCTATAAGTAACAATATTAGGAATAATATTTGCATTAACACATTATGCAAATGTGTTATGGTATTATGCTACCTTTGTGAGGTTCCCAAGTACACACATTCTTTTACACAATTCTTTTACACATTGTTTTGCAATTTTTGGTAAACTATTTCATTTTCATCTTATAACCTAGTTTCCAATGATCGTTATTTACCTTTACTTAAAAAAACAATTCTCCCCTGAAAGGATAACACACTTCAGTCAACAGAATCTTTTTCTCAAAAAAAGCAATCACCGTGGTTTGTATTCCTCTGGGCTAAAATGATATTAGATTTGGGGAGGTGAACCGTATATCACAAGTACTCCCAGAGCTGTACAAGGAAATATTTCAGTCCATGGGAGGGGCGGATTGAGAATTACTCAGTGCTCTCAAATGCTGTATTTTATCTTAGGATGTATCATTGACATTCTCTCTCTATTTCATCAAATTTCTTACCAGCTTGCTTGCTTGCTTGCAATCTCTTTTTCAAGCACAAACACACACACATGCATATACCCCATTGATAAAAATTACAAAGCTATTTTGATTTCTTTTACTCAAAGAAAATCTTTCTTTTTTTCTATAAGCTTAATATTTCTAAATTTAGTAATATGTGATTTGAATTCATTAGTTATAATTTTATGAAAAGAAACCATTTCTTACTAATTGTTGTATCCAAGCCACCAGCACACAGAGTCCATACTAACTAGCCAGACCACGCATGGTGAAATAATTAATATCTGGCAAGGAAAAGTCTATTATCATCGCATCCCTTGACATGACAATGTTGAAACTTAAAGTAGGGAAGGGTCCTTAACAATTCAGGCCCTTTAAAATTGATGTTATTCCAACTTAGAGCCTTGAAATCTTTGGCCATACAGAAAACTGAACCCACTTTGAGCAAAATATTTTGGTTTCTCCAAATATTGGTTTAGAAGAAAGTATAGCAAATTTTTGGTAAATTGTTCACACAGAATTTCCCCTATTTCAGCCACCTGTCAAAAAGCCTCAATAAGGCAAAATATAATTTCTTTATACGGAGACATATTTATACTTCTATATTTTATCTATTTCCAATTTCAGTTTTACTGTATATAAACATCACTTTATGAAATTTTTATAATATTGCCTAGGTCTTATAGGGAACTATTTGAAAAGGTTTTCTTTTTTATTATTTTTAAAGGAAATTTATACTTGCTTAGTTTAAGAAATTACATACCTAACTTCCCATGTGACTTTGATTTTCCTAAAATAACTGCAAGCATTTCTTATGCAATCAACCAATCAATACATATTTATTGATCTGCTCTATTTACCAAGACTATTAGGTGCTGACTATTCTAAGTTATTTGTTGTTAAATTATTGCTTTACTGGGGGCAGCAGATACATAAGAATATAGACAACACATCTTGTTTCATTTATATTTACTTATAATTAATCTTTTAGTTCTTCTGTTTTAGCAATATTATTTTTTGTGCAATTTAAAGTTTTTAATTCTTTAGAGATCATACTTCTTCCTCACTTACTATCAAGCCTATGTTCTTTTCATAATGAATTTTACCCCTTGTATTCTGCTTTTTTCTCAATATTCTTCTGAATATTTAAATTGTGCTTTTGTTACCTATATCTAGTCCTTGATCTTGTTTCTTCCTGAAACCTAATTTTTTTTTTCTTTTTGCAGTTTTTGGCCAGGGTTGGGTTTGAACCCGCCACCTCCAGCATATGGGGCTGGTGCCTATTCCTTTGAGCCACAGGCGCCACCCTTGATCTTGTTTCTTGATGTTTAAGAAAAGAATATCTTCCTAAAAAAGAGTTTAAGACAGAGTCAATGCTTTTTTCTTTACTTATCCATCATACTTAACACAATAACTTTGGCCTATTCCAAATTACAAAATTTTGGTATACTACGCCTGTTATGGCAGGAGATAAATCATCACGCTTTATTCCTCCCTGAGTGGAAAATTTTAATGCTTTCACCTTCGTCCTATTTGTGCTTGATGTTGAAAAGTTTTTCTTCTTAAATTTCAGAGAGGAAGTTCTACTTTCTAAAATACCACATTCAACATCCTGGAGGCCAACAACTATTAATCAGCCCTACATTTACCTATCATACTTTTTTGTTTTCAATTTAGGCTACTGAAGTAAAGTCCATGCTAGCATCTTATTTTCTGATTAAAATTCACACTGAATGTCACCTTGCAGATGAATCAGTATGTGAAGGTGAAAATGACCTGAAGAGCTAGATCAAGGTAACCTTGTGTAGACCTTGACCACACATCACGGGAGTCTTGAGGGCAGAATGATCCGTAAAGCTCACCCAGTTCGCTGACCTCATGGTGATGAAACTGGGCCTGGGCGAGAAGACTTGCCCAACTTTTTTGTGGACAAATCTCATCCTCTGACATGCTTCCCATTTCACAGAATCAATGGAAGCTTTTTAAAAGCTATTTTAAGTCTTTCTCTAAGAATTGTTTCCCCCCTCCCGAAATATCGGGATACTGTGGCTTTTATCTTCTATTTCCAGAGTAGAGCCATTCTCCCCTTTTGGTTCACTGGGACAGTTTGTGTTCTCTTGATCATGAATCAGCACAAATGACACTTATCATTTTCTTCTAGTTTTACTCTTGCCCTGCAGAATAAAAGCAAGATAAGAGAAAGAGAAACTACTGTAGCAACTAGACTATCTTCTATTGACTTTGTAAAAATATCTTTTTCCAGGTGAATATATCTCTGGGTTCCCTAAAAACAAACAAACAAACAACAAAAAAAAAACAGTTGGAGCCATAAATAACATGATTTAGAGGTATTGGAAACACCCACATGAGCTAGCATATTGTGTTAATGCATTTCTACCGAATTTTTGTTTGGTCATTTATTAAGCCAAGTCATCACTAACACCTGCATGGTTAAAGAAAAGCACATATTCAAAAATAGCAAGAACTGTCCCATAATGGTGGTGTGCTCAGACCTTAAATTAGTTTTGTTTTTGCTGAACAAGGATGCCAGGAAAGTATCCTTCCCTATCTTTTCCTGCTTCTCTACCTTTGTCTTACACACACCTTTGATCTGTATGAGCACCTCACTGTGCTCTATGCTATTAGATACATTTGTGAAGTTAAATGTAACAGTATTTCTAATGCTTAGACTAATGGTATCCTCTCTGTGTATGTTTACCAGTAAATCTGAAAATGATGAAGTCCTCCTTCCAGAGGCACTCTTTGCTATGAAAGGTACCTTGGATTTGATACAGAAACCACTTTTATGGCTGTAATCATTACCTATAACCTACACACTAAGGGATCAGGAGTCCATAAGCTTCACACTTACTTGCCTAGAAATGTCCGTAAACATTTTAAGAAATTCGAAGACCTAAACAGAATTAATAGACTGGAGAATTTAGAAACATGCTGTGAACCAATGTTTTACAAATAATTTACTGTGTAAAAACTAAATTAGTTTAACTACAAAATTAAAAGGTAGTATTTTCACTTAACAATATAACTTCCAATCAAATGCCATGTGAAGAAGCATCTTATTCTGATGCTTGGTGTATATCCTAGGTAATTTTTTGATCCTTTATCAACAATATTGGATATTAACAAAATTCAACTTCCTTAATCATTATGAGTGTTTTTAACAGTTTGGATGGAGCTCTAGGAATTGAAGATTGTACACAGTTCTGAGTGTTTGATTTGCTATATTAGATAAATGAATGAAATAGATTTGTTAAGTCTTGAAACCCCCATAATAGGCTAGCAATACCTAACAGTCCATCAATCACTCAAATTCAATCAGAAATTGAATTAGCTACTAAACCTTTTAAAATTTAGAAATAAGAGTTGTAATGATATTCTTGCTCAACTCCCTTATTTCACAAACGAGAAGGCACAGACCACAAAAGTTGTATGACTTGCAGCAGCCAAGAAGTAAGAGTACATGTAGTCTGAGGTTAGCCTGGATTTCTTCACTGCTCTGGTATAAAGAGTAATCACAATTCCAAGGGTTCACAGAACACAGCGTGCCACACAGAACACACCAAGAGCAAATAAGCTAAATTGGTTAATTTATTCAGGAAGGGCTCATCACTTGCCTACCAGGCATGTGCCGGTTAAATAAATACAGCTTAGGGAGTACTAACCTGTTTCTTTAAAAGTTCAACTCACAGCTCCTGCCTGGGAGGGTCGCGCGTTCTGTCAGACGCGCATCTGCTTCCGGGACTTTGGTCGCCAGTAAGGACAACTGTCCTCTGCAGGGAGAGGTTGCACCTGCCTCCCAGGGCCTTGACAGCGACACTGACTCCTACAGGGGTGGGCTGAATCATCCCGCCGGCTGGCTCCACCTCCTGGGGTCTTGCCGGCTTGTGCCCAGGAGAAAACTAGAAGCAGCCACTGGCAGAACAGTTATAGGGAAAGTTTCTGAAAGGTGCAAATTCAACATGGGACGGAATCAGTGGAAAAACTCTGGCGACCAGAATAACCAGAGTAGATTAACTCCCCCAAAGAAGGATGGGGTAGACACAACGGAAGACCCACTACATAAACAGATATCTGAAATGTCAGAAATTGAGTTCAGAATCTGGATAAGGAGTAAGATCAACAGGTTGGAGGAAAAGAGGGAGCTAGAATTTCAAATCATTCAAAAGCTGTCCTAGGAATTCAATGATTTCAAAGATAAAATGATCAAGGATTATGATACACTGAAACAAGAAGTTGCAGATTTGAAGAGCACCGTTGAATCCCTCCGTCAGAAGATGGATGAGGCAGAAGATAGGATCTCCGACACTGAAGACAAAGATTTTGAGCGCACCCAGACTTCCAAAGATTTTGACAAATGGAGAACAAAAACAGATCTCTCACTCAGAGAGATCTTGGATAACTTAAAGAAAACCAATATTCGCCTTATAGGAATCCCCAA
>CAUYQV010006145.1:0-11707 GCA_963574575.1 Galagoides demidoff
GAGGTATTAAGAGAGAGTAGTGGTATACTTAGATATTAAGGGTATAAATGACTGGATTACCAGACCACAGGATGTCTAGAGTTGGATGAGAAACGCCCCTCAGAGAATCACAGCTGGTTTACAGGACTGGCCTTGGTGATAAATACACAAGAAACCTAACATATCCATATAAATAATTTCACAGAGGCCTATCCCCTAGGTGGGATAGTAAGATTAGATTACTAGAAATACAAACAAACAAACAACAACAAAAAAAAAACAGCATCCTGGGCAACCCGGCAGCCTCCCTAGCCCTCAATGTGTTCACCCGTTAAACATAGGAGATGAACTTGAGAGTCACTGAGGATTCTTCCCAGGATGTGTCATTTATTCAGCCCAGTGCCTGCGAAGATGGCCTTCAATGTAGATGGTGACACATATGCATTTGCCCTCCAGACATGTCACTGAGCAAAGCCCACATGGGTGCTGACCACACAGCCTTCCCAGAGAGAAGCCTGGGTTAGAAACTTCATTTGTACCATGATGGGCAGAGCTTGCTTACCTACAGCTGGGACTCACTTGGCCTGTAGATTGTCTTAACCTGGGTGTTGTTTGGGGGACCACAATATGGTTGATGTCCTTGTGTTTTAGGAGTTAGGAGCTGGCCCTGGAGATGACTGTGCCTTGGAGAAATGGAGATTGTTCCCAGGAAAGCCTTTCCCTTGAGGAGATGCAAAGGGCTGCTTCTTCTCATGGGGTAGGTGTAATCTAAGGAGTTTTAACTCCTTTTGTAGGCTGTACCCCAACATTAAAATTTCAAGTCAAGTGACTCAGTATGAAATAACTGGAACCCCCTCTCAGGTTTGGGTTTTGAAAGGCCAGGCATAGTGTCTCATGCCTGTAATCCTAGCACCCCAGGAGGCTGATGTGGGTGGATTGCTTGAGCTCAGGAGTTTAAAACCAACCTGAGCAAGAGTGAGACCTCATCTTTAAAAAATAAAAGTAAAATATAAAAGTAATTTGGGGTTTGCAAGTCTCCAAGAAGAAGCAACTGGATTATCGAGGCCCCACTGGGTGGCTATGGTTGGCTGGGAGGGGTCTGTAGTAGCACCCAGGGGTAGTTACAGGAGAGGCCATGGCAGTGGCCAAAGGCAAACCATTTCTGGGCTTGATGACTTTTTAGAAGCCCTGACACCAGCCAATGAGCCTTGTCAGGGCAGATCTCTTGGCCCTAAGCAGAAAGAATCCTTTCTGGCTTCCAGAAAGGGGCCTCAGGGATGGCCAGGGAGGCTGGTAGTGCTGGGCTGAGCGGCCATCTGAGGGTCACTGGCAGCAGAGACAGCATCACAGCCAAAGAAATAACAGATGTGTCTGAGCTCAGGTGAGTCCCCCACGAAGGTCCTGGGCAATGCTGGGGGTGCATCTGGATGGGAAGCTAACCCCCACTGCTGGGTGCTTGTCCCTCTGAAATAGGGCACAAAGGTTAAAGCAAGATATTAAACCAGCTTTCAAAAACATGAAGCAACAGTTTTTTGTTTTTTGTTTTTAGCGACAGAGTCTCACTTCGTCACTCTCAGTAGAGTGCTATGGCGTCACAGCTCACAGCAACTTCCAGCTCTTGGGCTTAGGTGATTCTCTTGCCTCAGCCTCCCGAGTAGCTGGGACTACGGGCGCTCGCCACAATGCCCAGCTAGAAGCAACAGTTTTTTTAGTGAAGAAAAACTTTACTCCACTTACTAAGAAGAGTTCTCCAGGAAGACCATCATGAATGAGGTACCAACTTCTTTAGAAGGAAAATTAGGAGGGCTGTTTCCTCTTTGCGCAAATTTGGATTGATTTGTCACAAATTTATATTTATAAAGTGTCCAGCACACCTTGCAGCTATGTGAGGACACCCAGCGGTACATCTGGTTGCTGAGTGAGAGGTTGACGGTGATGCCGAGGGGGTGGTCATGGGGCTCCTCCCACCTCTGATGACAGGGTTCCTGTTGTTTTTGTCCTGGCTTTGTCATGACCTGACTTCATCAGGTGTGCCCGTGCAGGCAGGGACTAGCTGTGCCTGGTCCACTTGTGGGCTCTGCAGCACCCATTCCTGGGCCTCGCATGTCCCACAAATAGTTCCAGAATCTCACTGAACTGTCCCTGCAGCTTCGCGCAGGGAAACACTCAGGTGACAGGCACCGCAGTTGCATTGAGAACAGCTCTCCCTCCTCCCAGCCACCTCAAAGTGAGGCCTAGGGAGGACATATGCCATTCTGTCCTTGTCCCCTTGTCCGGCTGGCTCCATGGATCCCAGGACTGTCTGCATCTGTCACCTCACCCAGAGCCTTGCCTGTGGTCAAGCTGACTTTCCCATTTCTCTCTCCTCTTGGTTCCTTCTTTCCACTCATATTAGTGGAGCAGCCGATTGGCTAACCAGTGTCCTAGGTACTAGGGACAGAGCAAGTACCCGAGACAAGCAAGGACAGTGCTCAGAAAGCTCTTTCTTGAGGTATATAGAGAAAGACTGTGGTCTTTGCTTCTCAGAGAGTGAAGGTAAAGAGACTCAATTGCAAATTACTGAAGAGAAGTGGACACTCACTGCTGGGGTCCTCTGCCATCTATGCCTGCTTCCCTTGGTACAGTATTCCACATTTTCTTTCGGTGACTATCCTTCACCCACATAGCTCAGGGACTTCTCACCCTCCCCCGGCTGTGGGGACAGCCCTTGATAGATTGACACTTATCAGTCCCAGCCACCCAGGGCACAGTGATTGGCTAAGGGATAAGCACCAGATCCAATCAGGATCAACCAGACCAAAGGGGGTTTTGAGGAGCCCCTGGGAAGAAGCTTTCTTGATTATCCGTGACCTGCTGACTCTTCTGGCTGGTCAGAGTGTGGACCTGGGCACCTTTGACCCCTTTGCTGCTTTGAGCATGGTCAGACTGGAGATGAACCCCTAGCCAGAGGCCAGAGCCAGGTGGAGCGAAGTCCAGAGCAGCAGATTCGTGCCCTGCCTGCCTCGTGGCTGGGGCCCCAACCACTTCTGGACTTTTCAGTTACCTGAGCCAACCCACTCTCTTTATTGTTCCGTGTATTTGAGTTGGGTGTTCTGTAAGATGTAACTGGGAGGATGCTCGCTGACCTCACTAAAGATATATTTGCTTTCAGGTCCCAGGGCCAAGACTGAGGCAGCCTGGGTTCAAAGAAAGAACCAGGCAGTTGGTTGGTGACCTATTTAAAAACTAACACCCTTGAGTCCCCAGCCCAAGGGCAGTGGGAAGGGGACCTCAAGGTGGACAGGAGAGCAGCAGGTCTGGCAAGAGAAGGAATGAAGTCTGGGACTCTTATCCCCAGCCTGGGCAGGAGGCTCTTTGAATCCAACTCCCTCTGCCTGGGAAATGCAGAGTGAGGTCCACTTAAAGAAATCACAGCAGCTGCCACTTCAGTACAGGAAAGATGTGTGTAGGTGGGTGGGGAGGAGGCGGGTAATTATGCAGGAAAAGTCGTTTTCTTGCTATTCTTCTGGAAATGTGCATGGTGCAGAGACAGCAGAGAGGCGACAGGAAGGGGGATGTGTGTGAATAGAGGGTGTGCACTGTGCCTCTCCAAAGGTGGACAGAGATAGGGTGCAGTACTCTGCACCCTTTTTTGATCACATTTTGGAGGCGCATCTGGGACTCCATAGGACAGCCCAGCAGAGACTCTTCCAAGTGGGACCTCATCCACGGGTTGATGGAAGATCACCGGGATGGCTGAGCCCTCTTGTAGAATGTATACTTGTGCTACTCTTCCTACCTCATGGCCAGTGGGGCTGGGCCCATTAGCATTTCTTGTCTGGACATTTTAAGCTCTGGAGAAGAGAAAGGGGACATATGCCTGGCAGGGAAGAGAATGCAATGTGTCCCAGAGAGAGTGCTGGAATCTCTGCATGCCATCTCTTTGCCCCCTTCGGAATCTGTCCACGGATCCCACACACGCTGGCCCCCAACGCTGAGAAGCAGCTCCAAGGTCGTAAACGTTGGATGTGGATAATCATGCAGCTATGAGTAAGCTGAACATTTTTCAGGGCTATTTCTGCATAATTATAAATATCTGAGAATATTAAACTCCCAGGTTACACACGGAGGGTATTATTTGAACGATAGTTGGCAGCAGAGCTGGAAATGTAAACATCTTTTCACGGCTCCCTTCCAGTGTACTGAGAATATTTTATAGGATTCAAAAGAAAGAAAAGTTTCAGTGGAGAGGAAAAAAAAAAAGCAACAACCTGGAAGTAAAGTCAACTGCTAATATTTTAAAATAGCTTTAAACCAAGAAAGAGGAATGTGACCACTTTAGCTGATTGTGGTGAGTTGGTGATGCATTTTATCTATGATCAGGAAAGCAATTACCACCCAACAACCTACCTGGGCCTCTGTTGTGATACAATGTTCCTCTAATGGAGCTGACATGCCAGTGCTCAGAGCTTCTGGAAACATTCCCATGAGTGGAGCTAGCTCCCTGGAGTGCAGTGGCAGCCCATGACTCACTGTCTTAATGCAGGGGGATCTTCATAGGTACCAGTCCTTCCAAGCAGGGGCCCTGGCTCCACCCACATCATGCTCTGGGACCTGTCCAGCCTCCCATCCTCACATCTTTGGTCCCCCCATCTGGTCCTCTCATCTACTGAAGTCCCATATCCCCTCACCTACTCCCCATTTGCTGTCCTCCTGCCCAGAAAACAGGGCTGTCTGCCACATAGACACACCCTCAGCCTCTCCTGTCACCTCCTGCTTTGGCGCTGCTCCCTGCTGGCCACAGCTTCCCCGCAGCCCATGGGGGTGCAGCCCATTCTCCAGACACCTCAATATCCTTGAAGACTATTACTCCTGTGCCTTAGAACAGTACCCCACCGCCTGCCAGTGTCCCCCTTCCTGCCCTTGCTCTCCAGGTCTTTCTCAGCTCACCCTTTCTTACTTCAAAGATCTCCCCTAATCTCTAGCAACTCTGACGGGTGAGAAAGACCATCTCACTGTTCAGGTCACAAGCTTCCTTGGTGCCATTCCATCTCCTGACACATCCAGTCTTCCATGTGTAGCACTATACAGTCTGGGCCATAAGGGTGACACTGCTGTCATACCAAACACATTGTGTCTCCCTCACCCTTGGCCCCTGGAAGCCTCTGGTCTGAAGCTCCTAAGATTTATATCCTTTCATTCCTGCTGGGACTCTACAGCCATTCCACTGCCTCCCTCTCTGGCCCCTGAACTCTGGCCATGGTCCCCATTGCTCCCCATGGGGCTGCCATTTAAGACACATGCAGAGGCTGCCTGGTGATCCCTCTAGTGGTCCTGGCCCCACAACTCCTACTCCCTGACCTCCACCCCTGTCCTATGTCCCCAGTTCCTAAGGTCACAGTGAGGTGCCACTGGTGAAGATGGGTTAATGTGTAAGCCAGACTTCATTTCTCACCCCAGCCCCCACACCTGAGAGGCAGGTGTCTGGCAGGAGGCCTGTCCTCTCAGCCCCTCCAGAGAGCCAGGTTGCCTCTGCTGGTTCTCAGTGGATGGTGAAAGTTTCTGGTAACCAGGATCCGACGCTGAGTTGGAAGCCCAAGATCTCATACAAAGGTGGAATGAAAAGGGGACCCATCTGGAAGGCTGCCATCCCTGTATGAATGTCCCGCCGCCTATCCAGTTTGCTGAATTTGAGTAGGGGGGTGGACGGAGGATCAGGAATCCAGGAGACAAAGCCAGGGGTACCAGTTAGGTCCGGAGTTCTCCAGCCAGACGCCCATGGCTGCCTCACTGGGACATCGCGGACCCCGGGCGCCCCCTGGAGGAAGCACAGACGGAGGAAGGCGCTGGCATTATGAACTTCTACCTGTCAGCTAGAAAAAATTATCCCCCATAAAAATGGCCAGAGGGAAAGAACAAGACATTCTAAATGAAACACAAATGCACAATAAAACGTCAAGTTGATGTTTATACAAGCTGTTGCAGGCCTGTTACCTGCAGCAGCCGCTTTAAATCAAACAGGGCTACTAGGATGGAGCAGAGTGTTCCCATTCTACAGATAAGTAAACTGAGGTGCAGAGCACCTAAGCGACTTGCCACACAGTAAGTCGTAGGGCCAGTATCTGACCCAGAAGCCTTGACCAGGGTCTTTAGTCTTCCTTACCATACAAGACTAGTTCTCAGCATATGAAAAATATACATTTGGGCTAAAACCCAAAGTATAAATTACAATGATTCACTCAGTAAGCAGAGGGAATCCCAGATGAGTGCTTTCTGCATCCACTGATGGTCTCAGCAGGATCCTGGGTGCTCTTACATTCCTGTTCCCTTCCCAGGTCTGGGGTCTCGCTGTCTCTATGGACTGAGAAGGTACTCAGAATTTGAAGCAAGTGCTTTTGTGGCCCCCTGTCTGTTGGCCAGGGCAGCGGTTTACATGGCTTCCTTTCCTCCAGAGACAGAACAGGTCAGAGGGAGGTGGTCCCAGGGAGGAAAACCCAATTCTCCCCAGTGCCTGCCTCCCTCCTTCTTGCTATAGCCCAGAGACCATTCCCTTCCCCACTGGTCTGGTCTCATGACATCGCTTGGAAGTCAGGTAACTCACTCTGTGAAAACCACTTGTGTTTACATGGTGTTGAGCTGATATTCTGTGCTGAAAAACTTCTGTCGATTCTTGTGTCCAGCTGGGCTCCTTTGAGGTCACCTCAAGAGGGGCTCAACTTGATTTCAAGATGAGTAAAAACTGGGACACTGCTTGGAACAGAAGATCAGCTGAGAATAGGGCGCACTCCGGGGGCCAGCTGGTCACTCCAGCGCTCTCCCAGAGTCACGTGGTCTCTCCCTGACCTTTCCTCCTTTCAGCTACCAGACCAGCTGCTGACTGCCTCATCACTGGAGTTCTTCATTCATGTTCCCAAGGCAGCTCATCTATTTTTGCCCAGGGCACATGATATATCTCTGGATTGGCTGCCTTGGGTCCTAGTTCCCTCATGGTCTGATCAGTGGGGCCAAGAAGGGAAGGCACCAAGGTGGCTGTCCCTTCCACCAGTGCCATGGGTGATGCACATACCACTATTAGACTGTCTACGACAGTCCCAGATTCTTTCTGCCTGTTTATTCATGCTTGAGTTTCACTTGTTGACCTTTGTTATTGTTGCCCAGAGGTTTTTTTTTTTATTTTTGAGACGGAGCCTCAAGCTATCCCCCTGGGTAGAGTGCCATGGCATCACAGCTCACAGCAACTTCCAACTCCTGGGCTCAAGCAAGTCTCTTGCCTTAGCCTCCCAAGTAGCTGGGACCACAGGTGCCCGCCACAACGCCCAGCTGTTTTTTGGTTGCAGCCGTCATTGTTGTTTTGGTGGGCCCGGGCTGGATTCGAACCCGCCACCTTAGGTGTATGTGGCTAGTGCCTTAGCCGGTTGAGCCACAGGCACCGAGCCTGCCCAGAGGTTTTTAAAGGTCTACAGACCAGCCTGCTTCCTTATGGAAGCCGCTACCCACATGTTAAGAGTTTAAGAGGATAAATTATTTGGAAAATAATAAAAGTAATACATTGTTTGGCTTAGATGCAATTGGAGATTATAGAAAATATATCTGAATGTAGACTGGCAGGGGAGCGTCACTTGTAGTTAAACAAACTGTCATTTCCTCCTCTCTCATTAGACTCACCTTTCGTTTTTAAAAATGGCAGGGGGGACCCTATTTCATAAACACCATCCATTAGATTAGATCAACGTTCTCCAAATATTGCATTTCTTCCAGAAACAGTATCTCCTCCTCTCTCTCATAGGAGAGCGTGTGGTCAGAAGAAAATTGAATAAAGCCCTTTAATCAGCCGCAGTAGTATTCGAATCATTTAATTTAGGATCTGACAACCACAGATTACTTTATTTTCAGGCCAATTTTAGCTGACCAGGAGAGCGGGGTCAGTCCAACTCATGCTTAATAAATCACCCCGTTGCCTGTCTGTGGCAAGTTTGGAGAAGAGGTTTTTCTAGGACTTTTCAAAAATAATCAAAAACAATGTCCCACGATGCGTGTGTCTGACATGAATTCTTTGACATGCTCCCTTTCCATGTCTGTGTGGCTATGGAGTAAACCCTTGGGCTACACACAGCCAGGACATGAGTCAGGGAGCTGTCACCTCCATGGGCTTGCTCTTTATTCCTGGCTGCAAGTTCTCCTGGCCAGGAGAGCAAGTCAAATCAAATTAAATACCAGACATGCACTGTCTTACGGCAGCTCATGCTTCGCTGCCTCAGATGGTTCAACACCTGCTGAAACCCCTTCATTGGAAAGAAAGAAAGAGCAGCTTGAAAGAATAACACCCACTGGACACCCCTGATGTGACCTCTATCAGAGTCACATTCAATTACCAGTGAAGGCTCAGTAAAGAACAAAATGCAAGACTCTTCCTTCAGAAACAGTCTAACATCAGCTGCATCTGAGCCGCTCCAGACATCTCCTTCGACCTCCAGGCATGTGTGGCTAGGCTGAGAAAAACCCAGGGGACTTCATTTTATCCCTCCTGCAAATGATAGTCATGTGTTTGCACTGAGGGGATGCTGTTAGGCTGCCTGCCCATTTGGGCCAAGGAAACAAAATGGCAGGAAGGAGGATAGGGGTACAGTTGTGCCCACGAGCTTTTGGAGGGCATGTTGCATTCTTGGAGGTATAGTACCCCAAATGTAAGTGGCATTAAGAAAGGAAAAATCGGCTTGGTGCCTGTGGCTCAAGTGGCTAAGGCGCCAGCCATGTACACCCAAGGTGGCGGGTTTGAATCCAGCCTGGGCCCACCAAACAACAATGACACTGCAACCAAAAAATAGCCAGGCATTGTGGCAGGTGCCTGTGGTCCCAGCTACTTGTGAGGCGGAGGCAGGAGACTCACTTGAGCCCAGGAATTGGAGATTGCTGTGAGCTGAGATGCCATGGCACTCTACTCACAGGGACAGCTTAAGGCGCCTGTCTCAAAAAAAAGAAAAAAGAAAGGAAAAATCCAGTTCATACAAGGAATTATATTCAAGTCTTTTTTTTTTTTTTTTTGAGATGGAGCCTCAAGCTGTCCCCCTGGGCAGAGTGCCATGGCATCACAGCTCATAGCAACCTCCAACTCCTGGGCTCAAGCGAGTCTCCTGCCTCCACCTCCCAAGTAGCTGGGACCACAGGTGCCTGCCATAACGCCCGGCCATTTTTTGGTTGCAGCCATCATTGTTGTTTGGTGGGGGATTTGAACCCGCCACCTTAGGTGTACGTGGCTGGCGCCTTAGCCGATTGAGCCACAGGCGCCAAGCCTCAAGTCTTTTTTTAAATTAAATCATAGTTGTGTACATTAATGCAATCATGGGATACAATGTGCTGGTTTTATATATTTGGAATATTTTTATCAAACTGGTTAACATAGCCTTCATGGCATTTTCTTAGTTATTATGTTAAGACATTTATATTCAGCTCGGCACCTGTGGCTCAAGTGGCTAAGGCCCCAGCCACATACACCTAAGGTGGCAGGTTCGAATCCCCAGCCCCGGCCCGCCAAACAACAATGATGGCTGCAACCAAAAAATGGCCGGGCGTTGTAGCGGGCGCCTGTAGTCCCAGCTACTTGGGAGGCTGAGGCAGGAGACTCGCTTGAGCCCAGGAGTTGGAGGTTGCTGTGAGCTGTGATGCCATAGCACTCTGCCCAGAGGGATAGCTTGAGGATCCGTCTCAAAAAAAAAAAACAAAAAACATGTGAATTGGGGTGGAGGGACACAAACATTCCATCCACAGCAGCTGCTGAGGCCCCTCAACCCTCATTGGCACCCCCTCCTCACCTTACTCCCAACCCTAAACTTGACTTCTCCAGTGAACCTTGACTCTGCTGCTTACTCCTATGTACTCTGGGCCCCTTTCTTAATATCCAATCCTCAGACATGGAACAGGGAGAACAAGAGCCCTTCTCTCTCAGGGTTGTTGTGAAAATTAAATGAGTTTAAGAGCATAAATTATTTGGAAAATAATAAAGATAATACATCATTTGACTTAAATGGAATTAGAAATCATAGAAAATATATTTGAACATAGACAGGAGGAATGATCTTGCTCTGGAAAGATGATTATGTTTTGAAATGGCCCAAAAATAAAGTACATTTCTTTTTTTTTTTTTCTTTGAGACAGAGTCTCACTATGTCACCCTTGGTAGAGTGCTGTAGCATCACAGCTCACAGCAACCTCAAAATCTTGGGTTTAAGCGATTCTCTTGCCTCAGCCTCCCAAGTAGCTCAGACTATAGGTGCCCGTCACAACACCCGGCTGTTTCTTTTGTTGTAGTTGTCATTGTTGTTTTGTAGGCCCAGACTAGGTTCGAACCTGCCAGCCCCAATGTATGTGGCTGGCACTCTAACCACTGAGCTACAGGCACTGAGCCGAGAATAAAGTACATTTCTATAAAGAAAAAAATTAAGGTTGGGTACAGTGGCTCACGCCTGTAATCCAATTACTCTGAGAGGCCAAGGCAGGTGGATTGCTTGAGCTCAGGAGTTTGAGACCAGCCTGAGCAAGTGTAAGACCTCGTCTCTACTAATAAAAAAAAAAAAAAAAAATGGAAAAACTAGCCAGGCACTATAGCAGATGCCTGCAGTCTCAGCTACTCAGAAGACTGAAGCAAGAGGATCACTTGAGCCTAAGAGTTTGAGCTCGCTGTGAGCGATGACACTACAGCACTCTACCAAGGGTGACAAGGTAAAACTCTGTCTCAAAAAAAGAAAAGAAAAAATTCAATGAGATGATATATGTGTAGCCCTTACAAACATGACTCATAAAATGTAACTATAAAGCAATTTGTCTTTGTCTCTCTTTTAAATTTACCCTACAGACAATTCCCCAGGCTCTTACTTTCCGACTTGGGTCTGGCAGAATAGCTCCTACAAAGAAGAGTGGTGAGAAGATGGGCCAGTCTGCCACCCACAAGGTGGTGACTTAAGAATACATAATCAACATTCACAAGTACATCCATAGAGTGGGCTTCAAGAAGCGTGTTCCTTCGGCACTCAAAGAGATCCAGAAATTTGCCATGAAAGAGATGGGGATTCCAAATATGCACATTGATACCAGGCTCAAAGCTATCTGAGCCAAAGGCATAAGCGATGTCTCATACCATATCCAGATGCAGTTGTCCAGAAAATGTAATGAAGATGAAGATTCACAGCTTGGTGCAGTGGCACACGCCCATAATGGTAACAGTTTGGGAGGCCGAGGCGGGTGGATTTCCTGAGCTCACAGGTTCGAGACCAGCCTGAGCCAGAGGGAGACCTCACCTCTAAAAATAGCTGGGGTGCCTGTAGTCCCAGCTGCTCAGAAGGCTGAGGCAAAAGAATCACTTGAGCTCAAGAGTTGGAGGTTGCTGTGAGCTATGATGCCCTGGCACTCTACTGAGGGCGACAAAGTGAGACTCTGTCTCATAAAAAAAAAAATAAATAAAAATAAAAAGATGAAGATTCACCAAATAAGCTCTATACTTTGGTTACTTATGCACCTGTTACCACTTTCAAAAATCTACAGTCAATGTGGGTGAGAACTAACTGGTGATTGTCAGATACATCCAATAAAGTTATAAAACCACCAGTAAATAAATAAAGAAAGAAATTTACCCTGCAGAGTTACTTTTTCCTCGCCTCTCAATGGAATGTAAGCTAAGTCCCCTGATGATGACTTCTTCATTCCTTGGCTCAGTGGTAACTTTCAGTTTCTTTTTGCCGATGTCTTTTTATTCCTC